>PVKS010014100.1:0-49132 GCA_004027875.1 Aplodontia rufa | reverse complement strand
GCTCCCCGCTCCAGAACCCAGGGGGGAGCAACAGGGGTCAACTTGCATTTGGTTTGTGTAATTACAATTCTACAAAATTCTTTTAACAGTTCTACCAAAAGGAAAAACAATCAAGACATACACTGGGATATAAACATTAAAATGGATATTCAGAAGGGCATGAAAATCTACTAAAATGTCAAACTCTGAGCCAAGTATGGTGATGCACACCTGCAATCCCAACTACCCAGGAGGCTAAGGCAGGAGAAACACCAAGTAGGAGGCCAACCTGGGCAACTTATCAAGACTTTATCTCAAAATACAGGGTCAAGGATGTAGCTTAATGATCTAACTCTGGCCTAGCAAGAGCAGAGACTTCGATTAAGTTTCCCCTTACCAAGGTGGGTAAAAATCAAACATCAAGGGTGTTGATGTGCTCAGTAGTATGGCACTTGTTTAGCTTGTGTGAGGCTGTTGGTTGGATCCATACCCTGTTCCCTACTGCTGGAAGGCAGATGTAGGTATTCTTCGTAGGTGATTAGCCTCTTGTTCATGATGCCTCTCTCTCTTACTGGGCTTTAGGAACTGATGCATTTAAGGGAGTATTCCTTGGATCCTAAGTACATTTCTACAGTCTCTGTTGTCTGCAGGAGCCAAGTAAGCTCTGGCTACTTCCATGGAAGCCCCACAGGAAGGTACTTAGATGCACTAAGATGCTAGTCCTTTCTTAGGACTCAGTGCTCTCTATACCAGGACTCTCCTGCTTACTTTAGCTTAAAGAGGCCCTAAGGAGAAAGAATTCTACTGTGGGACTGGCTCAGTGAGAACAAAACCAGAGTCAACTAAAGAGTTAAAAAGGTTGCTAGGACATGCAACCTAACATATAGGCCCTGCCTCAGGATCTGTGACTAAGCTCCGTGGACGCCAGCCACAGGTGCCATACCAGGAGCTGCCCCAAGGTCAGCAGATTCCTATGACCTAGTTCTGCTGGCAACAGCCCAAGAACATGTGAACCAGATCCGTAGGCCCTGCCCCAGGTCCAGCGAGTTAGCTCCGTGGGTGCTATCCTCAGGAGCCACCCCAGAAGCCCCCACCAACCTCAGCAGATTCCTGGGACCTAACTCTGCCGGCAACAGCCCCAGGACATGAGACCTAGTCCTGTGAGACCTGCCTCAGGACCTGGGAGTCAGCTCCATGGCACCAACATCAGGAGCCACACACCAGGAACATCGAGCTGTATCTAACACCCTCCCCCAGTTGCTTGGATCTCACCTTCACTATATCTTTACATGAGCACTGGTGGAACTGAAATATCTACAGGCAAACATGTACTTGGAGGACCTCCATCAGGAGTTGCCCAGTCACTTTGTGGGCCGACCAGAGCACAGGACACCCTGAGGGACCCTGCCTGGAAGCACCCGGCCCCTGCCCGAGCCAGGGTTGTGGTACCAGGCCAGCAAGTACCCAGGACACCCCAAGGAGCCTGCCTGGAGCCACCCAGATGCAGCATGTACCCACCAGGTCCCAATATTTTTGGCCTGTCCCTGCTGACAAGGATCCAAGGTACCATCACAATGCACAGGTGGGCCCGTTCCAGCCCACCTCACCCCATGCCTCTGATATCCCAGGACCCAGCAACACACCCTGCTCTTGCATTTCAACAGCCCAGTGGGCTGCTCCACACCCCCAACAGGTTCCAGATCAGATCGCACCCTAGAGCCTAGATCCAAAAAGGTTCAACAAAATGAAGCTCTGGAAGAAGGTAGTCATCAGAGGGGTGGTGTCTGATCCAATCCTTTGACTGCAAGGAAACCTGCCTTGCTTCCCCACAGGGAATCTCAATTTCCTGTGAGGTGAAAAGTTTCACCTCAAACCCACAACTCCCCTACCAAGGAGCCCACAGACAGAGAGCAGGATAAAAACTTAGAAAAAATTATCAACAATCTAATTACTAAAAGGAATAATGAACTAAAAGAAGTTTTAAAGAAGAGAACTCAAGAAATTAAAAAAAGAAATGCCAAATCACATTCAGAAGCAAACCAATAAGGATTACCTCTGACTTTGGCAGCTCAGACCCTAGAAGCAAGAAGACCCTGGAAGGACATATTTCAATATCTGAATGACCATTACCTGCAGCCAAGAATACTATAAGAACATTTCACAATAAGATCAAACTTACAGCATTCATGAACAGAAAACCAGCATTACAAAGAATTCTCAAAGATAAACTCCAGACAGAAAAAAATGCGAACAATCCTCTAAAACCAAAAACAGGAAATTTAATAAGTATACACTATCAAAAGATAACCAAGACAGCACAGAACTCACTAGTAAAATATGATGATTATGAACCACAACCCCATAACTATCCTAAACTGAATATGAATGCCTCAAAACACCAATCAAAAGATACAGATTAGCAGATTGGGTCAAAAAACAAAAGCCAAAAATATGCTGCTTACAGGAGACCCGTTTTACAGCCAAAGACATACTCAGATTGAGGGTGACAGCCCAAGAAAGCAAGCTGGAGTTGGAATACTTATATCCAACAAAATAAATTTCAACCAAAATTTAATCAGAAGAGATAAAGAAGGCCAGTATGTCATAGTAAAGGGAACACTACATCAGGAAGATATAACCATAGTAAATATCTATGCTCTAAACACCAATGGTCCCAAGTACTCCGTGACATAAAACCACTTATATACCTCAACACAATAATACTGAAAGACTTTAAAACTCCTCTATCATTGATAGATCATCAGAGCAAAAAACAATAGATCTTCAGCCTAAAACATTCCATAAGTCAAATGGACTTAACTGACATCTACAGAATATTCCACCCCAAATTCTCTGAGTTTACCTTATCAGCAGCACATGGATCCTTTTCCAAAATAGATCATATTCTAGTTCACAAAGGAAATCTCAGCAAATATAAAAAAGTGGATTTTTATCCTGTGTATCCTATTAGACCATGACACCAGGATCCTAGCAATTTACAGCAAAAATTATAACAGAAAATTATATACATGCATATATATAGAGAGAGAGAGCGAGCAAGAAGGGAGGGAGAGGGAGAGAGAGAAATTGAATTAATACCCTATTAAATGAAGAATGGATCCAAAAAGAGAACAGAAATCAAGAAATTCTTTGAAGTGAATGAGAATGAAGATACAATATATCAAAACCTCTGGGACAGCATGAAAGCATTCTTAAGAGGAAATTTTGTAGCACTGAGTGCCTACATTAAAAATCAGGAGAGATCCTGAATAAATAAGCTTATGCTCCACCTCAAATTCCTACAAAAGGAAGAACAATCCAAACCCAACACCAGCAAAATGCAGGAAATAATCAAATCAGAGCTAAAATCAATAAACAATAAATAATCAAAAAACAATCAAAAGAATCAACAAAAAAGAGCTGGTTCTTTAAAAAATGATATAAACTTGACTAACTCCTAGCTAGTCTCACTAAAAGAAGGAAGGAAATGAAGCAAATCAACAAAGTCACCAATAAAACAGGAGCGATCACCACTGACCCCACAGAAATCCAATGAATTATCAGAACCGATTTTGAAATACTATACTCCTTTAAATTAGATAATCTGGAAGACATGGACAAATTTCTAGACACAACATCCCCAAATTGACACAGGATGATATTGAAAGCCTAATCAGCCTAATAACAGGCACCAAAATCATTATAGCAATTAAAGGCCTTCCAGAGAAAAGCCCAGGACCTGATGGATTCTCCACTGAGTTTTATCACACCTTTGAAGAAGAGCTAACACCTCTCCTTATTAATCTATTCCAAATTGAAAAGGAAGGAACTCTCCCAAACACTTTTTATGAGGCAACCATAACCCTGATACCAAAACCCAACAAAGATACATCAAAAAAGAAAACTACAGATGAATATCCCTGAACATAGACACAAAAATCCTTAATATAAGTTCTAGCAGGGGCTGGAGTGGTGGCTCAGCGGTTTCAGCGCTTGCCTGGCAAGCACGAGGACCCGGGTTCAAACCCCAGCACCACGTATACAACTGAGTGTTGGAGCAACTAAGGCCATGTGAAAAACTCAATAAAGTTGTTTCTGTCTTTCTCTGTCTCTCTCACTGTCCCTCTCTCTTTAAAAAAAAAAAATATATAAGTTCTAGCAAACCACATTCAAAAACTCATCAAGAAGATAATTCATCACGATCAAGTGAACTTCATTCCAGTGATGCAAGACTGGTTAAACATATGCAAATCAGTAAATGTGATTGATCACTTAAATAGAATTAAAGACAAAAATCAGATGATCATCTCAACTGACACACAAAAGGCCTTCAATTAAATCCAGCACCCATTTATGCGCAAACTCTGGAAAAGATAAGGGATCAAAGCCATATATGACAAACCCACAGCCAGTATAACACTAAACGGAGAAAAGCTGAAAGCATTCCCACTAGGGAACAAGACAAAGCCACCCATTCTCAAACTTTTATTCAATATAGTCCTTGAGACCCTACCTGGAGCAATCAGGCAAAAGAAGGAAATCAAAGGAACAAGAATAGGAGAGAGGAAGTCAAACTATCTGATGTCATGATCTACATCTGGAAGGCACCCCCCCCAAAAAAAAAAAAAAACTCCACCAGAAAACTGCCTGAGCTTATAAACAGATTTAGCAAAGTGGCAGGTTACAAGATCAACACCCATAAATCAGTAGCTTTCCCATAGGGCAGAAGAAAAGTCAGGAAATCGGTCCTATTCATAATATCCTCAAAAAGAATAAAATACCTGAGGATTAATCTAAGAAGGGAAGTAAGAGACCTCTACAATGAAAATTACTGAACACTAAAGAAAGAAATTGAAGAAGACCTGAAAAAAATGGTAATACATTCCATGTTCTTGGTTAGGCATAATTAATATAATTAAAATGGCCATTCTCCCTAAAGCCCTATACAGATTCAATGCAATTTCCATCAAGATACCAGAGTCATTCTTTACAGATATAAAAAAAGCAATTATCAAATTCATTTGGAACAACAACAAACCCAGAATAGCCAAAACATTACTAAGCAAGAAAGACAAAAGAGGTAGTTTTGCAATAGTAGATCTAAAATTATATCATAGAGCTGTAGTAACAAAAACAGCATGATATTGGTATCAAAATAAGCATCATGACCAATGGAATAGAAGACTCTGAGACAAACCCACAAATCTTTAAACATCTGACATTTGACAAAAGGGATCAAAATATAATATGGAGAATGACAGCCTATTCAACAAATGGTGCTGGACAACTGGACAGGCATTTGCAGGAAGTTGAAATTAGAACCGAACCTTAACTCTCACCTTTCACAAAAATCAAATTGAAATGGATCAAGGAAGCTGCTATTTCCTGAGTAGGAGCTTCATCTCTTCCCTAAGATGAATCTCAGAGTATCTCTAGTGTAGGCAATCAGTGTTTCATCATCTTTGTGGCAGCATCAGCTACCTGCTATCACACTTTTCTGAATTCTTGTTCCTCAAGGCTACCTTCTTTTTATGTATGGGCTTTAACACATGTTATTCTCTGTCTGGAATCTTCTTTCTCTCCAGCCTGTCATTCTTCAGGTTTCACCTAAGATATTATTCTGCAAGAAAAGAGACTGGCCTGGAGCAGTGGCTCAGTGGTTGGAACACTTGCCTGGCATGTGTGAGAACATAGGTTTGAACCCCAGCCCCACATACACAGCCATGTTTGGAGAAACAAAGGCGAGGTGGAAAAATAAATAAAATTCTCTTTCTCTCCCTCTCCTAAAAAAGAAATGACAAAAGACACCTGCCCAGGCTGTCCTCACAGTCCTCTGCCCTTACATTCCTCACAAAATATGGTAACAGCATCTTTACTTTTTGTATTTCAGACTAGATATTATACTTTGGGTTTCCTGAGGCATCTATCTTCCACCTTAACATTGTGCCTTGTACCAAGTAAGTCCCCCTTGAGTGTTTGCTGAGTGATGGGTAGCATCAGGCGAAGAGAGCACACATATTGCTGCCATGAGCAGAGAATCCTGTTAACCCCTTGAGGTATCTCTTAGGACAGCAGAGGAGGCCCAGTAGAGGGTGGTTTCCAGAATTTGGACCCAGATCAGAGCATTGAGTCTTTTTTCTTTTTAAGAGTCAATTTTTATTTATTTTTTTAATCTGGTTTTTGTTTTTCCAACAGTTGTATATGTGGTGTTGGGGTTCAAACCCAGGCCCTTGAGCATGCCAAGCAAGCACTCTACTTCTGAGCTACCTCTCCAGCCCAGAGCATTGAGACTTATGAAGCCTTACCACTCACCTGACTGCAGATTCCCTCTTTCTGGTGGCATCTGTGATATGCACAGGGAGGGTGTTGGCAGAGAGGGAAGCAAGGCCACTCAGAGAACAGCTCCTTATCAGGGGTGCAGCTGACGGCTCTGGGAAACCCTGAAAAAAGGGAAGGCTTGTATTGGTGGGGTAGCATGTGTGATTAGTTTCTATCTTAACTGGGATTCAATTTCAGTGAAGGACTGAAAACGAGAATCTTCCACTTCATTCCTGGGAATAAGACAAAGGTAATGAGATCTCAAGTTTGGTAACAAGACAAGGATATTAATCCTAAAGTTTTTGGTTAAAGGAGATTTCCTTGGAAATGGCATAAGAATATAAGCAAATGATCCCAATTCCTTGCCTCCCAGACCTCCTTGTGCTTATTTCTGCAGAAATCTCTCTAGATACAGGGAATTAAAGGGAGTGTTCCTGTGGTCTTAAATTTACAGGAATGTGGATCCTCTTACAACTAAGCTGGGTTTTTTAAAGTTACAGTCAGGTGTGGGCATGCCTGTAATCCCAGCTACTCAGGAAACTGAGACAGGAGGATTGCAAGTTGGAGGTCAACCTCAACAACTTAACAAGGCCCTACCTCAAAATAAAAAATAAAAAGGCCATGGCAAAAAAAAAAAAAAGTTAAGATGGAAAAATGTCAGGAGAAGTTCTTTCCTTTGAGCCCAAGGCCCACCCTGCATTTCTTTTTTTTTTTTTTAAAGAGAGAGGGACAGTGAGAGAGACAGAGAAAGAGAGAAACAACTTTATTTAGTTTTTCACATGGCCTTAGTTGCTCCAACACTCAGTTGTGTACGTGGTGCTGGGGTTTGAACCCGGGTCCTCCTGCTTGCCAGGCAAGCGCCAAAACCGCTGAGCCACCGCTCCAGCCCCCCCACCCTGCATTTCAAGCCTCAGCCCCTGGCCCTCCCCAGAACTCCCAGGACTCTCACCCTCCTCCCTTCAGTGGTAGCATCACAGGACCTCGGAGAATGACGCAGGTTGGCGGTTCTCAGCAAAAAAGGTTTGTTGCGAGTTGCTTTCTGGATTTCTCTTCTCTTGGCAGCTCTTCTCTGGAAGGCTTGGTAAAGGCCCTCATAATCAGGGACCACAGGATTCACCTGAGGCTGGAATCCAAAGTCAGTCCGTAGAAAGCCAAGCTTTTCCTCCTGGGTTCGGGTGGCTGTGCGGGGCTGTGGGTTGGCCCGACTACTAGAGGAGGTGATAGGGGAGGAGGCCATCTGGAGCATGTCCAGGGCCCTCATCTGGATGCGAATTTTTCTTAAGAGCTCAGCTTCTATAGAGAAAGAGTCAGAGTAGTGATGGAAAAATAAGGACCAAGCTCGACACTAAAATATTTGGGAAACTTTCCCTCTTGTAAGCACTAGCAGTACTGTGAAGTCAACTGTTAATTTTCCAGGAACTTTGTAAGCCCACTGACATCACGTAGGAAACCTGATTTTGGCTGTAATGTGGATATTTACATCAAAGAAAATAGCAAACATTACAAACCAGTTTGCTTTTTCTTTCTTTTCTGTAATACTCATTAATATATGGTGACCAGGACACCCTGCCCATGACAATCAGGTTGTACAAGTAGCTACCATTTATGCATATTGAGCACCTTCTACAATTCTATCTTCAAAGGCAAAGCAGGAGGAAGCAGGACAACCACCTGCTCCTTTCTAGCCACCCAAATTCCTGTGCCCTTTACCCAAACCATTCTCAATTCTTTTCTATCAGTCCAAAAATTTTGTCTCGTCCTCTTTAGCCTGGAGAGCCTCTTCTCTTCATCCCCACTACTAGTTTCATGATTACTAAACTGAATTGTTACAATGGTCTCCTATTAGATCAACATTCCTCCAGTTTTGCCGCCATCTTTAATTATCAACAACAGCAGAGTGATCATTCTGAACTACATATCCGATCACAACCACCCTGCTTAAAACCTGTCAGTGGCTCCCCAGTGCCCTTGGAATGAAGTCCAAACTCACTAAAGTGGCCAGCAAGGTCTCTCGGAGCTTGCTTGTGGCCACCCTTCCTCCCCTATTATCCTTCTATGTTCTCAGCTTCCTTCCTACCTCCAAGCCACATCTCTGCCTGCCCCATTCCTCTTCCCTCTGCACCGAATTATCTACATCTCTTCCTTCAGTCACCCAGTGCTCACTTGCTCTGAGTCTTTAATGAACTTCTGTCACAATTTACCACACCCTGAATTGTCTTTTTGTTGTATGCCCAATGCCCCAGTGCATTCCCCCTTTAATTCTTGCAAATGGATCATCCCATTTGTTTCTTTTTGCTGTTGTTCTATTGTACTGGGGACTGAACCCAGGCATGCTCTACCACTGAGATATATCCCCCATCATTTTATTTAAAAAAATTTTTATTGGGGATTGAACTCAGGGGTATTTAACCACCAGGCTACATCCCAAGCCCCTTTTTGTTATTTTTATTTTTTTGAGACAGGGTCTAAGTTACTTAGGGCCTTGATAAATTGCCCAGGCTGGCCTCTAACTTATGATCATCCTGCCTTAGCCTTAGAGTAGCTGGGATTACAGATGATTACAGGTGACTGACTCATCCCATTTATAATTATTGTCTATTATCTGCCTCCTTACATGTCTATAAACTCCATGTTTGGTTTATTCACTAGAGAACAGTGCCTGGTAAGTGGCACATGTGACTTAAGAATGAATAAACCCTGGGCTAGTGCAGTGGCTCAACAGTTACAGTGCTTGCCTGGCACGTGCTAGTACATGAGTTCAAACCACAGCATCACATACACAATGAAGTTTAAAAGAATGAATAAACCCTGAGGTCCTTATTCATAGTATATATACTCTTTTCTTCTTCTTGGTACTAGGGATTGAACCCAGTGGCACTTAAGTACTGAGCCATCCTCATCCCTTTTTATTTTTTTTATTTTGAGTCAGGGTCTCACTAAGTTGCTGAGGCTGGTTTTGAACTTGCAATCCTCCTGCCTTAACCTCCCAAGTCGTTGCGATTACAGGTGTGCACCACTTGCACCTCTCATAGTATACTTTTTTAACGCTTCCTCATGGCCTTCACTGAGCAAGCAGCCTCCAGTGGGCTCACCTAGTCAGGTCATTTCCAAGCCAGGCTAACTCACTACAGGGACTCTGGGTTTGGTTCCCGCTAACAGGGGGCAGCAAGGTGGCAAGGATGTCTTTACCCTCGAGTTTGTCCCCAAGGGCTGGTTCCAGAATAGACTTGGGGATCCTTCTAGTGGCCTTCTTTTTGGGAACATCAACCTTTGCTGTGGCAGCCAGGTCTCTCTGTCGAGCAGCTTCCTTTCGCTGTTCTTCCTTCTCCAGGAAGCTGAAGGGCCTTAAGGATGAAAGGAGCAGTTCCTTCCTCTTCTGGATCCCTGCCTGTCTCCGGGCCTCGCTGCGTTCCATGATCTCCTGGTAGAGAGGTAGGTAGACATGTGCAGGTACAGGCTGTGCCCGGAACTGCCGATGGCACTCAGCCTCCTCTTGACCCTGTTTCTGGGCCTGCTGCCTCTCATGTTCAAAAGAGGCAGGTGAGGCCAGCCACTGGGCTTTCTTCTGGGCCTCCCGCAGCGTCATGCGGAACGGTTGAGGAACAGTGATGGATGATGCCCAGGAGCTGACACTTCTGTACTGGGAGGGAGGCCCAGAACCTGAGGGTAGCTGGGCCTGAGCCTTGGGAAGGCCAGAGGGAAGGCTGTTCAGGGAGCTGCAGCGCCTCGTGGAGCCACACCTGGGAGAGAGAGTAGGTCTGTGTGTGGAGGACATGGCAGTCAGGAGGCCCAGCTATTTGTTCATTTCCCTGGGTCTCATTGCGTGGCAAGTCACAACTGGCTTTCCATCCCGACATCACAACCCCCACAGGCCTTTAAGCCCATAATCTTAATAATGATTCACTGAACTAAGAGTTGACTAAAGTGATTTAGGATTGCTAGGTAGGAAGGAATTGGAACACTAGGACCTAAAAGCTGATTCTAAGCTGGAGCCTGGAAAAGCAGCAAGTTGCAGAAGGTGTTCCTGCCTGACAGAGGAAGATGAAGCCTGGAGCCCTGGCATGACTGGCCCAGAGTGGTGGAATAGGCAGCTATCGATTGCAGAGCCTTACCTCAGGGACTTGGGGTACCGGATCTGCGGCTTCCCCCTGCCCTTGTCCTGGAAGAAACTCTCCAGGTCCTCATCATCTTCAGAGATGTTCTTATCACTGTCTGGGTCAGACTGAAAGAGGGACTCCAACAGACCCCATCTGCCTCCCTGCTTTAGGGTCTCATAAAAGCTTCCAGCTGAGTCAGAGGTGGACTCTGTCTCTTCCTCTGGGCTGAGGAACTCATGGAGTTTGCCAGCCCTGGGCAAAACCAGCCCATCCCCAGACAGTTTGTCTTCTGCCTCAGTGTCTGAGGAGGATTTGGGGGGAAATATCTAAAACAGAATAGAAACAAACTGTGGGTTAAACTGTAATTTCGAAGGTCTTTAACACATAAAAATTAATACCACTTTGAATAAGCCTTAGTATGTTAGGTATAAGAGAGGAACAAAGAAAAACAATATGTGTACCTTGCTTTAAAGAAATTTCACATCCTGGTATGTGGGTGTGCTTGGCTGAAGGGCAGGAAAGGGAAGCACAGCAATAAAGCAAGTTACCTATCATGCAGTGTGGTGAGCATTTAAAGCACGAAACCTGCACTATGTATTCTGCCCCTTGCATTCCAGAAATCCTACCTAGGACCTTGGTCACACTCTGTGCCCAGCTTCCTTGGGATTTACATACTTGCTACCCATCGTCCTTTTCTTGTTGCCCTGTTTACACCTCTCCTGAACTTCTAACCAATTTCCACTTTGTCACTAGAAATAGATGATTAACAGAAGATGATTAATAGAAGAGACAGTGTAGTCTAGCTGAAAAAGCGACATCCTAGAAGGGGGACACCCAACCAGCTATTTTTTTTTGTACCAGGGATTGAATGAAGGGGTACCTAAACACTTAGCCACATCCCCACCCCTTTTTATTTTTTATTTTGAGACAGGGTCTCACTAAGTTGCTCAGGGTCATGTTAAATTGCTGAGGCTAGCTTTGAATTTAAGATCCTCTTGCCTCAGGCTAGGATTATAGGAATGCACCACCCAGTTTTTAAATAATTTGTTCAGAGGCTGGAGGTAGTGCTCAGCAATAGAGCACTTTCTAGCATGCTCAAGGGTTGGGTTTGCTTTCCAGAAACTAGTAAATGATGACAACAAAACTTCATTCATTCATATAGAAAACATTTGTTGGATGCCAAACACACAGGGCTGAAAATAAGACAAATAGGTCTCTATTCTTATGAAACTTGCATTCTAGTGAGAGGAGACAGAAAATGTCAGATAATATATTCAAATAACACCATAAACACTGAGGTTATAAAGTGATGGATTGCCTATAGAAAGCATTTCTATTGATAAAACCCATCAGAGACACTAGGAATGTATCTATAATCAGAATGAGATTTATTAATTTGTTGTATATCATGGAAAACTATGAGGAACCTGATGTGTATGTGGTAATGGTGGGGTTTTAGGGTTGGCTTGTTATGATTGATTCTTAGAAGAGTCAGAAGAGGGTTCAACAATAAATGGATGCTGTCAGGAAGTGGGGACAGTTTATCTTTCTTTTTTTTGGATTGAACCCATGGGGCACCTAACCACTGAGCCACATCCCCAGCCCTTTTTATATTTTATTTTGAGATAGGGTCTTGCTAAGTTGCTTTGGGCCCTGTTAAATTGCAGAGGCTGGCTTTGAACCTGAGATCTTCCTGCCTCAGCCTCCTGAGCTGCTGGGATTACAGGTGTGTGCACCACTCCAGGTGCTTTTTTTCTGGGGCAGGGGGAGGTTCTGCATCTTTGTTGTTGTTTTGTGGTATTTGGAGTTGAACTCAGGGGCACTCTTACCACTGAACTACATCCCCAGTCCTTTCTTTTACTTTTTATTTTGAGACAGAGTCTCACTAAAATGCCTAGGTTGAACTTGAACTTGCAATGCTCCTGCCTCAGTCTCCAGAGTAGCTGGGATTACAGGGTGCCACCATGCCATGCTTGGGGGTGGTTTAGTAAGTAGGTAATTGAGCAATTTTTATCAAAAAGGTAAGAACAAAATTGACAGGGTAAGTAACTGTTAAGTAATTACTATCATGTAGAAGGCATGTTAGAATTTTACAGCTACATTAAGACCCCAAGAGAAACATTGTTTCCTGCTAATTTTGCTGCTGGCAAAATCTGTGTGTATTATAGTCTGATTTATTCAGATGCCCCTTGATGAATGATGTGATCATGTCCAGATAATTCCATTGTAAATTGAAAATATAGTAAATAAAATGCATTTAATACACCTAATTTAACAAATGTCCTAGCTTAGCAACACAGCACACTAGAGAGTATCAATTATTCACCCTTGTCATTGCGTGGCTAACTAGAAGCTATAGCTCTCTGTCTCTCTCTCTCTCAGCATAGAGAGAGAGTATCATATGGTTAGTTAGGGAAAAGATCAAAATTCAAAGTCTGGTTATACAGAATGCTAATTGCTTTCTTACCATTGTAAAATTGAAAAATCATTAGATGAACCATCATAATATAGGGATGTCTATCCTTCTCAGTACTGGTCTGATTTTTATTTTCTAACTATGGAAGAATTTTGGATTGACACCTGATTGATAAGAAGGAGTCAGACTTGCTAAGATCCAAGGTAAGAGGGTTCTGGAGTCAAGGAATAGCACATGCAAAGGTTTTGAGGCAGGGTCCTGGGAAGGAACAAATTTGAATCTTGTATAAGCAGAATGACAACTAGTGTGGCTGGAGGATAGTGGCATACTATGTCACTTAGAGGCAGGCATGGGGCCAGGATGAAGCTGTAGAGCATGAATGATTGCAGAAGGCAAACTAATTAAAGACAAGCCACTGCATTCCTCTTGGTGACATTTAGTGATGGTTTCACTAAAACCATCATTAAGGTCCAGCTGTAATACTGGATAGATTCTGAGTCAAAGCTCTGTATATGCTGTAGTCCTGGCTCTGAATGAAAAGCACGTGATCTTGGGCAAATTTCTTTTTAAAAATACATCGTGGGGCTGGAGCGGTAGCTCGGAGGTTACTGCGCTGGCCCGGCATGCGCGAGTACACGGGTTCAAACCCCAGCACCCACATACACAACTAAGTATCAGAGCAACAAAAGCCATGTGAAAAACTCAATAAAAATTGATTCTTTCTTGCTCTCTCTTTCTCTCACTGTCCTTATCTTTTAAAATAATACATCGTTATTGAAATTTATTTTGCATAGCAAACAATACACTCATTTAAAGAGCATAATTCGATGGTTTTTAATATAATCAGTTATGCAAATATCACAACAAATGTTAGATCATCTTCATCTCCCCCAAAGAAACTCTATACTCTTTAGTAGGCATTCCCCTAACCCATCTTCTCCGCCACCCCTAAGCAACCATTAACCTACATTTTATCTCTATATGGATTTGGGGGCAAATTTCTTAATCTTTCTATGCCCCAGTATGCTCTTTACAAAATGGGGACAACTGCCATAAGATAGCTGAGAGGATAAGCGAAAACTGAACACCATTGTTAGGGTCCCACGAAGAGCCTGGCACAAGTAGTTCAAGTCACCAAGACAAGAGTCCGCCTCCCAACGCCCAAACGCTGCCAATTTGAACCCCGTGCCCCTCCGTGACACGCCCCTGCCCTGTGTCTCCTGGGCAACGCCAAACAGCTTCCACTTAGGGACTCCTTTCCTGGGCGCAGTCCTGCTTCTCCCTTCTTTCTCTCCTCACCTGACGGCTCCACTCCGCTCCGTCGTCGGGGGATCCCGTAGACCTCCCTGCAGTCATCTTCCTAGCCAGGCTCAAACAAGCTGGCGGTGACAGCTGCGGCGGCTGCAGTGTAGCGCTAGCTACGCCCCTTTCTAGTTTTAGCCTCTTATTGGCTTCCAAGACACCCTTCCCTCCGTCCCGCCCAAGGAGTGAAGATTAGTTTTTCCGATTGGACAACTCCCTTCACGCATTTTACTTCCGGGTCTGAGGACGCTATTGAAACCTCACGGGATTGGAGGACTCTGCTCCGGAAGTACTCCTAAAGTGGGCTGGGCCGCACTCCCAGGACGGTTACCCGGTCAGCGTCATGGCGGCCAGGATAAATAGCAGTGCATGGGCTTTTGCGTCTTTAGCTACACGCAGAAGCCCGCGGTCCTCCTGCCGGAGGTGGGCCAGCGCCTCGGAAGACACCGTGTACGATGTGGTGGTGTCGGGCGGAGGCCTTGTGGGCGCTGCCATGGCCTGTGCCTTGGGTAAGCGCATCTGCACGCCGGTAGTGGCGTGCACCTGGGCTGCGGATCGTGGGGAACTTGGCACTGTGCCCAAAGGCTGAGCATCTCCGATCTAGTGGTCCATTCCCTCTTCTCCTACAGACCCCCCGAGGCCCCCAGGAATTTGGTTGGTACGTCAGGGTCAGATGGAGTCAAAAGGAGAGGAGCCTTCTGAATCATTCCGACTCGGGAAACACCTGCCAGAATTATTTAGTTATGGACACAGTGGGAAGTCATTTGGAGTTGCAGCTTTGGGCAAGGCGTTTTTTGTTTTTTAAAAACAAACACCTTTATTGGGATATAATTCACATGCCATAAAACCCACCCATTTAAAGTGCGTAGTTTAATGGTTTTTATTATATTCGCAGAGTTGTGCATCCGTCATTACAGTTAAATTTCATAACATTTTCATTACCCTGAAAAGAAACTTGTAACCCTTAGCAGTCACTCCACTTTTCTCCCCATCTCTTCAACGCTAAGCAATCACTCGCCTACTTTGTATCTATAGATTTGCCTTTTTTGAAAGTTAATTTTTCAAGGTTAATATGTCATAGCATGTATCAGCATCTCCTTCCTTTTGAAGCTGAGTAACAGTATTCCATTGTGTGTATATGCCACCTTTTTGTTTATTCATTTACAATCAATGGGCATTTTCACTGTTGTCCTATTACAGATAATGCAACTACCAATAGTTGTGTACAAGCTTTTGTGTGGACTTTTGTTTTTAATTATCTTGAGTCTGTTCCTACCAGTGTTAATTGTTGAGTCATATAACTCTGTTCAACGTTTTAAAGAATTGTCAGACTGTTTTCCATTGGAAACACAACACTGGTGTTCCAGTTTCTCCAGGTACTGGGCAGCACTTGTTACTAACTTTTTATCGGCCATCATAGTGGATATAAAAGAGGTTTTAGGGACTGGAGCTGTGGCTCAGTGGTTAAAATGCTTGTCTGGCACGCACAAGGACCTGGGTTCAAGCCCCAGCACCACATATACAACTAAACTGAGTGTTGGAGAAACAAAGGCCAGATTGAAGAAATAAAGTTGATTTTTTTTCCTCTTTCTCTTCTTCCCTCCCTCTCTCCCTCTGTTAAAAAAAAAGAAGGAGAACAAGAGGGAACGATTCAATTTTATTTATTTTCCTTCTGGAGTTTGTTTCTCCAACACTTAGTTATGTATGTAGTGCTGGGGTTTGAACCTGGGTCCTTGCACATGCCAGGGGAGCGCTCCAAACACTGAGTTGCTGCTCCAGCCCTGTGAAAGTCTTTTTTGACTTCTGTGTCATCAAGTGACAGCCATGTCTTCCCTGATGGGGTTCCTCCTATGTAGAATTGGTGGGTAGTGCTTGCTTTGTAGTATGAGGTAACGGGCTGGAATCCCAAAGTAATTATTAGAACATAGTATCAATTACTGAGCACTTGCTTGGGACAGGCATTTTTTAAATTATTTTGCATACATTTTAACTTAATCCTTATAATAAGTAAGTTAAAGCTCAGAAAGGTTAAGTTATAGATAAAGGTCTTTGGAGACAGACAAAGCTTTCTTAAGTATGTACCCTTGCCCCTATACAGTCATTTTGGTTATAAGTTAAAATATGAAATACTGGGTCTCAGGCTGCAGTGCATTCAAAAATCACCTGAGTTTTTATTCTTGTTTATTACAAAACTTGAAAGGTATAATTGTGGGCTATATAGTATAAAATGTATAAATTAACATTTTTTGACATTGACCACCCAGATCTCCTCAAAGGCAATCCTTATTAGAGTTTATGGAGATAGATTTTTTTAAAATGAAGATTCCAGGTTTCACTTCCAGTGACTCTGATTCAGTTTGTCAGGTTGGGGCCAGCAAGCCTATGTTTTTAACAATACCTCAGGAGATGGGTGCAATGACTATAACCCTAGCAATTTGGGACCCTGAGGCAGGAGGATCTTAGTTTGGAGGCCAATCTCCACAATTTAGCAAGGCCTTACGCAATTTGGGAGACTGTTTCAAAAATAAAAAGGGCTGGGCATGCAGCTCAGTGGTAAAGTGCCTCTGGATTCAATCTATTGGGGAAAAAAAAAGAAGTAAAAAAATGTCTAGTAAGTTTTTACTATTTCCCCATAAGTTCATTATGTCTTCTGTTTTTAGTCATCTATTTCATCACTGCCCAAAAGACCTGACAAGGACAATTTTAAACAATTTAATTGGCGTTCACAGTTTTAGAGGTCTTCATCAATAAATGACCAACTCCACTTCTGCGAGCCCAAGTGAGGCAGTACATCAAGGCAGAAGGGTGTGATGGAGGAGAGCAGCTCAGGACTGACAACCAGGCTGCAGAGAGAGGGAGCCCTCGCCCACCAGGGAATAATATATACTTCAAAGGCGCAGCCCAAATGACCTACCTCCTCCAGTCCTATCCTATCTGCCTACGGTTACCACCCACTAAATTCCTATCCGAAGATTAATGCACTGATTAAGTTAAAACCCATAACCCATTAATTTTACCTCTGAACTTTCTAGCATTGTCTCACGCATGAGTTTTTTAGGACACCTCAAACGTAAACCATAGTAGTCTTCCTGATTCTTCTTCAGATTCTCACTAGTTTATGTTTCAGGTTGAAATATCTATTTCCTTCTTTATTTGAGTTCAGGAATAGTTTGTTTGGGTTTGTTTGGGTTTTCTTTGAAGTGTTGGAGTGCTAGGAATTGAACCCAGAGACACTTAACCACTAAGTCATTCCCAATCCTTTTTTTAAAAAATTAATTTATTTATTTATTTATTGGTATCAGGGATTGAACCCAGGGGCTCTTAACCACTGAGCCGCATCCCCAGCCCTTTTTATTTTTTGAGACAGGATCTTGCTAAGTTACTTAGGGCCTCACTGAATTGCTGAGACTGGCTTTGAACTTGGGATCCTCCTGCCTCGGCCTCCTGACCTGCTGAGATTATAGGCTTGCACCACCACACCCAGCTATTTTTTGGTATCAGGGATTGAACCCAAGGGCGCTTAATCACTGAGCCACATCCCCAGCCTTTTTTATATTTTATTTTGAGACATAGTCTCACTAAGTTACTTAGACCCTCGCTAAGTGGCTGGGGCTGGCTTTGAACTTGAGATCCTCCAGTCTCAGTCTCCCAAGTCACTAGGATTACAGGCATGCACCACTGTGCCTGGCTCTTTTCAACCTTTTTTTAAATTTTGAGACAGGGTCTCACTAAGTTGCTGAGGCTGGCCTTGAACTTGCAATCCTACGTCACTGGGATTATGGGTATGTGCCCCAATGCCAGGATCTCTCATGTTATTTGTAAAGTATATTCTCTAGTATTTTTTCTTTAAATAATTTATAAAACATTACATTAAATAGCTGAAACAATAAAATATGAAACCTGGCTATATTTTATATTGTGTTAGAAATCTAATTCTTTTCCTTTTAGTTTCTCTCCCAATGTCACCTAATAGACATTTTAGTATCTACTTTATGGATTTGCAGCATTTGTAGCTGGAAATAATAGCTGTAAGAAAAGAAATGGTTCCTGCCCCGAAGGAATTTAGAATCTAGCAAAGGAGAAAGATTTGTAAATAACTAGTAGAAAGGAAGAATGAAATGAAAGTGTCCCCAGAGGCACAACTGCTGATCCATGCTGTGGAAGAAGGTGCCTGTCCTGGTGTGAAGACCACACCCCCGGGAGGGGAGGCTGAGTGGATAGGATGGTAGGGTGCAGTGGCTACTCTTAGATCAAGGGTAGAGGTATGAGGGACTAGAACGCAATCCTCTCTGTGGGCATGTCCATGTGTCCCTGGTGCTGCTGTGCTGCAAGACGGGCCTCTGTCCTTGGGGGTTCAGTGCCACTCACTACCTGTTCCATTAGTGCCAGCTTTGATTTCCACATATCCTGCTGCATATGTTGTAATAGTTCTGCTCTTCTCATTTAGATTCTAAAACTTTTTAAAACTGAGACAAAGACAGGTTTTCTTTCATCTTTGCTAAGTATCCTAGCATATTTCCTCTCTCTGATACTCATGTCATATTTCTTTTCTCCTTGCTTGACAACAGCAATTCACGTCCTCTTGCCTTACCGGCTTTCACAGACTGGAGGAAGAATCTGTGTCGCAAGCAGCCATCCAGCAACAAACTCCCCAAGTCCTTTATTTTTTTCACTTTTTGAGACAGGGCCTTGCTAAATTGCTTAGGGGCTCACTGAGTTGCTGAGACTGGCTTTGAACTCACAGTCCTCCTTGAGTCTTTTTCACGTCCTTCTTCCTTTCTCAGAAATCGTGTGTGCCAGTTTTGCATTTTGCCATTGGCATCTTTGTGCACAGCGTGCAGTGAACTTTGTCTAGGGAAGCCTTGCAGCTGTGGGTGAGGGGTTCTCCTGACTGAAACAGGGGAATATGTTCTGCTTAGGGCTCTTCATTGGTTGGTGGTTATGTTCCATCCCTGTAAGAAGTATGTATTCTAAGGCCTAAGGAATTGATCTTTTTAAATTTTTTAAAATTAATCTTTTATTTTTAATTCCTCAGTAATAGTTTTTTGTTTTTGTTTTTAGAGAGAGAGAGAGACAGAGAAAGAGAGAGAATCAGTTTTATTTAGTTTTTCATGTGGCTTTCATTGCTCTGAAAATTCACTGTGTAGATGGTGCTGGGGCTTGAACTCACATCCTTGTGCATGCCAGGCAAGCACCATAACCGCTGAGCCACCCCTTCAGCCCCAGTAATGGATGTTGAACCCAGTGATTCTCTACCACTAGGCTACATTTCCAGCCCCCCACATTTTTTTAAGAGAGAGAAACAAGAGAGAATCAATTTTATTTAGTTTTTCATGTGGCTTTCATTGCCCCAACACTTCATTGTGTAGGTGGTGCTGGGGTTCGAACCTGTGTCCTTGCACATTCCTGGTAAGCACTATAACTGCCAAGCCACTGCTCCAGCTGCTCCAGCCTCCCCCCGACGGTTTTTTTTTTTTTTTTTTTTTTTAAGAAAGAAGGGACAGAGAAGCAATTTTTATTTAGTTTTTCCTTGGACACTTGGTTGTGTACATAGTGCTGGGGTTTGAACTTACGAACTTGTGCATGGTGGGCAACTGCCATAACCGCTGAACCCCCACCCACCCTTTTTTGAGACAAGGTCACACTAAGTTGTGGAGGCTGGCCTCAAACTTGTGATCTTCCTGCCTTATCCTCCCAAGTCACTGAGATTATAGGCACGTGCCACTGCACTGGCTTAAATTTATTTATTTAATTTATTTTTTTAAAGAGAGAGAGGGACAGTGAGAGAGAAAGAAAGAATCAGTTTTATTTAGTTTTTCACATGGCCTTTGTTGCTGACACTTAGTTGTGTACGTGGTGCAAGGGTTTGAACTCCCGTCCTTGTGCATGCCAGGCAAGTACTGTAATCGCTGAGCATCTGCTCCAGCCCCTTAAATTTGTTTTTAACTGAAACAAAAACATTAAAATTGTACCTATTAATGGTGTACCATGTAATGTTTTGATATGTATATATATTGCATAATGTTTAAATCAGTTTAAACATCTATCTGCTCAAACATTTTTCATTTCTTTATTGTGAAAAAATCCTTTTTTCTGGCTTTCTGAAATGTATAGTACATTATTGTCTGTAGTCATACTACTGTGCAATTTAATTTTTGATTTTCCTAAAATTATATAAATGTTGCTTTTATTTTCGTTTTTAGGACATGATATTCACTTTCGTGACAAGAAAATCCTGTTGCTTGAAGCAGGTCCAAAGAAAGTATTGGAGAAATTATCAGAAACTTACAGCAACAGAGTCAGCTCCATCTCCCTTGGCTCTGCAACCCTTCTCAGTAGTGAGTAGAATTTCACAGATCCAACCTCCTTTCCTTTTCAGCCTTCCATGGCCCTGTAGGACAGTCACCAAGCATCTGTGGAGGGAGCTCACTGTATGGGAGGGGAGTGGGAGGTGGCTTGGTAGTCTAGGGCGTGATTGAAGATGAAGACCCCTGAAGTAGTTAATGGATCAACTCTGGGTCTGGGAAAGATATCCTTGAGACATGAGGCTCCATTGTGTGGACTTGGTTTGTGAAGTTAGGTCACTATGGTGGAACTGACTATGATCATTCACTCTCCTTTTCCAGAGTCAGTCCTCAAGTGAGCTGAGGAGCCTGCATGTTAAATGCTTTGGGGTCTAGATGAATATGTTCATACAGGACCAGTTAGCAAATTGTCTTTAGGTCTCTGCCAGGTGTTACTCTTCAGATCGGCCTGTCTAGAACCTCCCTTTCTTTTCATGTGGCTTTCATTGCTCCGACACTTCATTGTATATGTAGTGTTGGGGTTCAAATCCACATACTCATGCCTGCCAGGCAAGCACCGTAACTGCTGATCCACCACTCCAGCCCTGGAACCACCCTTTCCAAAACTAAACTCTTCCATTCTGCTGGAGCTCCTTAGGCTGCTTTGTTTTTCTTCATAGCACTTACTAATACCTGACATCATGCTGTGCTGTTTTATTGTGCGTCTCCAACTAGGCTGTCAGTTGCAGAAGGCAGGGACTTTGGCTTTCCCCTTTCTGATCAATACCCAGATTTATAGTGGCACACAGTAAGTGCTCAGTAAGTAGTTCTTTGAAGAATGAATCTGTTCAGTGTCAAGAAGAGTTAAATAAAAAAAATAGTCTTTAAAATGTTTATAACTTCACTAAGATGATAGAAAAGAATATTATGGGTTTGGTTTTCCTTTCTTAGTTACCCTGCCTTGGTGTGATTTACCTTTTGGGCCTATCTTCATGCTGTGTAATAAGGAATTGAGGAGCATCTTTTCCTAGCAACAAATGGGGTAGAAGCAGAGAGAAGTTTTTTTTCTTGTTCTGGAGAATGGATAAATAACATCCAGGTTCCTGTGTGGCCACTCTGCTCTACAGATTTATTTCTTTCCTAGGTTTTGGTGCCTGGGAACACATCTGCAACATGAGATACAGAGCCTTTCGGCGGATGCAGGTACCTCCTTTTCCTTTTTCACTTTTGGTGAGGTGTCTCGGTCTGTCTGATGTTAAGGTACTGGAGTCCACTTTCTCCAAGTTTTTTTGTGAATGTGGGAGGAATCACACAAAGCTCACATTCAGTCTCAGGAAGTAGGGGGAAGCATGGCTCAGAATCTTCTTACCTCGTATCTTCTGCCAGAGATGCTCAGGATTTGTAAGTTTCTGTCTCTGTCCCTTGGGAAAGCGGTTCTGACTCTGTTTGGAGTCACGGTTCCTTCACCTTGGTTTTGATGCAGACTATCCTTTTGTGTTTCCAGGTATGGGATGCTTGCTCAGAGGCCTTGATAATGTTCGATAAGGATAATTTAGATGACATGGGCTATATAGTGGAGAATGATGTCATCATGCATGCTCTTATTAAGCAACTGGAGGCTGTGTCTGGTGAGGCACCATCTTGTCCGTCTTCCATTTACTCTGGGAATTTAGCTTCCTTAGGACTTGCAGGGAAAAAATATCCTTTGTACAGATACTTAATTTCTCTAGTAGTAAAATCTTCTGATGAATGTCTCAGCGTTGCTCTTTTTCTTTTCTTTGGCACTGAGGATTGAACTCAAGGGTGCTTTACCACAGAACTACAACCCCAAACCTTTTTATGTTATTTTTTTTTTTTTATTTTGAGACAGGGTCTTACCAAGTTGCTGAGGCTGGCCTCAAGCTTCCAATCCTCCTGCCTAAGCCTGCTGAGACACTGGGATTACACGTTTGTGCCACCATGCCTGGGTTTCTTTTTTAGCTTTATTCATCTACAATTTATATATCATAAAATTCACCCTTTTTAAATGTGCACTTTAACTTTTAGTCTTTATATGGAAGCATGCAGCTATCACAATGTTATTTTAGAACATTTTCATGACCTCAAATGGAAATCTTATGCCAGTTGTGGTGGTGCACACCTGTAATCTGAGCACTTCAGTTGGCTACCAGGATGATCACAAATTCTAGGCCAGCCTCAGCTATTTAACAACGGCCTCAGCAACTTAGCACAACCCTGTCTCCAAAAAAAAAGAAAAAAAAAAAGGGACGTGGGGCCAGGCGTGGTGGTGTAATCCAAGCATCTCTGGTGGCTGAGGCAGGAGGATTTCGGTTTAAAGCCAGCATTAGCAATTTAGCAAAGCCCTAAGCAACTTAGTGAGATCTTGACTCAAAAAATAAAAAGGGCTAGGGACATGGATATAGGGATAAGCACCCCTGGGTTTAATTCCCAATATGAAGAGAATAAAAAAAGAAAAAAGGAAAGGAAGGAAACCCCTCACCATTTTTTTTTTTTAAGAAAGAGAAGTGGGGGGCTGGAGTGGTGGGTCAATGGTTACAGCACTTGCCTTGCGTGCGCAAGTATGCGGGTTCGAACCCCAGCACCGCGTACACAATAAAGTGTCCGAGCAGCGAAAGTCCATGAAAAACTAAATAAAATTGATTCTGTCTCTCTCTCTTTCTCTCACTGTCCCTCTCTCCTTAAAAAAAAGAAAAAAGAAAAAAAAAGAGAAGGGTCAGTGAGAGAGAGAGACAGAATCAATTTTATTTAATTTTTCACGTGGCTTATATTGCTCCGACTCTTTGTTGTGTACATGGTCCTGAGTTTCCAACCTATGTCTTTGCACATGCCAGGCAAGTGCCATAACTGCTGGGCCACTGCCCGAGCCCCACCCCTCACCATTTTTAATCATTATCCACTCCCAGTCCTAGTTCCTGGCAGCCATTAATCTGCTTTCCACCTTCTAGATTTGGCTGTTCTGGAAAATTCATATATGTAGAATTTTACAGTTTGTATTAACTTCTCTCACTGAGCTCTTATGTTTGCAGTACTAGGGATTGAATCTAGGTGTGCTCATCCCCAGCCTTTGTTTTTTATTTTGAGACTGGGTCTAAGTTACCTAGGCTGACCTGGAACTCATGATCCTCCTGCCTCAATTTTCCACATAACTGGGATTACAGGTGTGTACCCAACTTCACATATTTTTGAAACTCATCCATGTTGTAGCTTATATCAGTGCTTCATCCCTTTTTATTGCCAAGTAGTGTTCCATTGTGTGAATATACCAAATTTTGTTTATCCATTCATCAGTTGAATGGATGTAGGTTGTTTCCAATTTTTGGCATTTGTGAATAGTATGATTAAGATTTAAGAGAAGGAGGGAGAAAGTGAGAGAATCAGTTTTATTTACTTTTTCATCTGGTGTTGGTTTCTCTTGACAGTCAATTGTGGATTTGATGCTGGGGTTCAAACTGGGGTCCTCACGCATGCCAGGCAAGCATTCCCGCTACTGAGCCACCACTCCAGCCCTGTATACACATTTTTGTGTGGAAATGTTTTTTTATTTCTCCTTTGTGAATTCTTTTTTTTTTTTTTTTTTTAAGAAAGAGGGCACAGCGAGAGAGAGACATAGAGAAGCAATTTTTATTTTGTTTTTCATGTGGCTTTCATTCCTTGGACACTTCGTTGTGTACATGGTGCTGGGGTTTGAACTCATGTACTTGCGCATGCCAGGCAAGTGCCATAGCCGCCGAACCACCGCTCCAGCCCTTCTTTGTGAATTCTTGAAAATGAAATTGTTCAGTCCTGTATTCTACACTTAACCATTCTTAAAAGCTGCCAACCTTTTCTAGAGGCTGCACCGTTTCACTTTCCTACCAATTTAAAGGTTCCATTTTTTCATCCTTGGAAATACTAATTTTCTTTTTTTTTTTTTTTTCTTGAACTTTAAAATACACCCATCCTATTGAATGTAAAATGGTATCTCATTATAGTTTTGATGGTATTTCCCTAATATGTGTAATGATGTTAAACATCTTTCCATGTGCTTATTGGCCATTTGTCTTCTTTGGGGAAATATTTGTTTAAAAATTTTTGCCCATTTTTAAATTGGATTATTTATATTTGTTTTTCAAGCTGTAGTTCTTTATACATTCTGGATATAAATTTCTTGTCAGATATATGATTTGAATATACATGTGTGTGTACATGCATATATATAAAAAATAGGATTCTAGAGAGAGAAAAATTGGTTCAAACCCAGGTCCTCATACATGCCAGGCAAGCACTCCAAATGCTGAGCTACCACTCCCGCCCCTAAATGCTCTTTTTTTCTTTTTTTTTAAGAGAGAGACAGAAAGATAAAGAGAATCAGTTCTATTTAGTTTTCCATGTATCCTTCATTGCTCCAACATTCCATTGGGTTTGAACCAATGTCCTCAGGCAATTGCTGGAACTGCTGAGCCACTGCTCCAGCCCCTGCTAAATGCTTTTTGATACAGGATAGTAAGTAGTTCATCGATGCACTGGGCCACCATCTGGCTTTTAAAACTAATTTCCAGCTGTGGATGTCACGCAGTGGTAGAATGCTTACCTAGCATACATGAGACCCTGAGTTCAATCCTCAGCATTGCAAAAAGAAAAAAAAAATTCCCTTTTAGCTATTATGAAATATACAGCATTTTATTGTTATCTGTAGTTACCCTACTGTGCAATAGCATACCAGAATGTATTTTTTGTATCTAACTGTAACTTAGTACTCAGTGACCCACCTAGAGCATATTGTCTATATGAAATGAAAAAAATAAATGATTTACAATGGGAAGAAAAATCATTTTGTTTTAGCCTGTGGCTTTGCCACCCTGTCTGCTGTGCCATTGTACTTGGGCTCATTTAGGTGTAGGGTAAGACTAGAAGAGAAGAAAGCCTCATGCTGAGAATTCACTGAGCTTAAATATCTTTTGTTTTTTTGGACACTTGAGTCATCCCTGTGGCCATTATTACTTATCCACTCTCAGACCATAGCATGATTACTTGAGTTACTTTTGTTATTTTTTTTAAGTTACTTTTTAGATCTTATTTGACAGTAAAATGACAAGAAAGGTTGTCCTGGGACCTTGCTTTAGATTTAGATATGTCTTTTTCCTCAACCTTTTGTCCTGCCTTTCTAATATTTTTGGTTTTTTGCCCTCCCCAGACCGAGTTACTGTGCTGTACAGGAACAAAGCTGTTGGCTACACCTGGCCTGGTCCATTTTCCATGGCAGACTTCAGCCCTTGGGTCCATATTACCCTAGGTGATGGCAGCATCCTCCAGACCAAATTGTTGGTAATTGAAGATTCTTATTTTGCCAGAGGTCTTGCATGTCTGCTTCTTATCCTGCATTCTGAGTCCTCTAGTTTTAGACCTAAGGTATAGATTAATTTTGGGCAAGGCTACAATAGTCTTTCAGATCCTGTACTGGAAGCAATCTCCATTGTAGGTCTTGAAATGAAGGACAGAAGGATAGCTGGGCCTCAAACGGACAGGAACCAGGGTGCCAGGAGGTGAGGCTGATCTTGCCCTTTTAGGAATTCCTGTTGTTATTCTCTCATTTTTTTCCTCTTTTTTTTCCACTTACTAGTTTTCCCTTTTACAACTCTAGAACTTTCCCTGCACTGAAACTTGCCTCTCTAAGTCAAATATCAAGAGAGCCTAGTTGAGGTTAGCCTATGGCAGGCACCTCTTATGACAGATGTCCACTTTGGCTGCTTTAGTTGAGACTGAGGTCACATTGTAGGGCTACCTTTCTAGGCCAAGGAGCAAGACAGGCCTGATGAAAAGCTTCCTGCCACAGGTGGGCTGCCAGCAGTTGGAGCTAGAGAAAACTCAAGGTGAAAGAGAAAGTTCTGGAGCAGTTTGGTTCATGAAGAAGTTGTAAGACTTAGCAGGCTGTTTTCTCCATGCAGATTGGTGCTGATGGTTTCAACTCCGGAGTACGGCAGGCTGCTGGAATCCAGAATATCAGTTGGAACTATGACCAGTCTGCTGTTGTGGCTACTCTGCATTTATCAGAGGTAAGATCTGGAGCTGCCATCTGCAACCCTGCTCATGGGCACTACTCACAGGAACCTTTCCCTTCTGTTGTAGGCCACAGAAAACAATGTAGCATGGCAGAGATTTCTTCCCTCTGGGCCTATTGCTCTTCTCCCGGTAAGAGGGCCTCTGTCCAGTCTGCCCAGAGGCAACCCTTCATTTCTAGGACTTTACTTTCTCTAAGCCCTTTTTCTGGTTTTAAGGGCATGTGCCCAGGCTAGCATTATCTCCCCTTCTTGTTTTATGTTCATAAGTTTTAGCCTTGGTATTGGTGTCCTTCTTTTGACACAGCTTTCTGATACCCTGAGTTCCTTGGTTTGGTCCACATCCCATGACCATGCCGCAGAGCTAGTCAGCATGGGCGAAGAAGAGTTTGTGGATGCCATTAACTCTGCCTTTGTGAGTATGAGTTTGTCAGCTGATAATGTGTTGGAGGTGTGGGTACACAGGGTGCTTTTGAGTAAGGAAAAAGGACTAACCAAGCACTGCCCCTTTGTAACTGGAACCCTGGGTGGGATTACGTGGCACAATGCACACAGGGGATGCAGAACAGCAGCACTAGTGCTCTTCTGGGGGTTGTAGCTGCTCTTACGTTGCCTGGCTGATGGCTCCATTCCCTTTTTTGAGCTGTAACACTCTGAAAATTTTGAACAATTCTACTTGTTCCCAAGTAGTTAGACTTTTGAAACTTAATAAATAGAAATGTTACCAGGGAGGGGCACTGAGGTTAAGAGTAAGCTTTGTAAGTCAGATGTTGTGGCACACACCTGTAATCCTAGAGATTTGGGAGGCTAAGTTGGGAGGATTGCTAATTCAAGGCCAGTCTCAGCAACTTAGCAAGACCCTATCTCAAAATAAAAAAAGGGTTGGGGATGTACCTCAGGGTAGAGCACCCTTGGGTTCATTCCTTAGTACCTTAAAAAAAAAAAAAAGAGGGCTTTGTAGACAGACATGGGTTCCATTCCATACTGTTTTTACTTGTTAATTTCCTGAAAAAATGGACATAGTGTTACCAGCCTGTCAGGACTGAATAAAGACATTTAAAATGAGAGAACTGGGCAAGGAATATGACAGGGATAGAGTACTTGTCTATCATGTGTGAAGCCCAGGGTTCCATTCCCAGCACCACCAAAAAAATGAGAGAATTTATGTAAAATGCTTGGAACGTATCTAGTTCATTGTAGTTACTCAACAAAAGGTAATCACTATTCTGAAGCAGATAACATGGGCACCAGTATTATTGGCATTTATGTTCCACATTTATCTGAATTCAGTAGTAGTAATAATTGGAAACATTAATGTGTGCCAGGTACTAGGATAGTGCTACCTGTATTTATTTAGCTCAGTAAGTCTTCAATGTAGGTACTACCATTACCCTTATTTAGAGGGATTAGAAACTTGCCTGAGGTCACAGAGCTAGGTGGCAAAACAGTTCTACAATCAGACTGGCCCTTAGCGCCTGTTTTTAACCAACCTTCCCCTCACTAAGGAGTTCACAGTGAAGAATTTAAACTCACTGTTCTGCATTAGCAATAAGAATAAAAGGAAGTGGATTCCAAGAGAAATGGTAAATGCTACCCCTCTGGGTCATTTAGTTTCTATTCCTGGCACAGCCCTCATACCTCAACAGTTATGAGCACCTTCTATCTAGTGGACTCTAGAGATAGAGTTAGGAGCAACAGTTCCTGTTTTCAGGAAACTGATAGTCAAGTGAGGGCCAAAGACACATGAATGGTAACCTCAGGATGCTGTGGGAATTAAAGAGGGAGAACCAGAGAGGTGGATGCCCTGGGGAATTTGCATTTGTTTAAGGGACTTGTCACACATGTTCAAGATCAGTTTAGACATGTTAGGTGTAGCATTAACCTTAGCTTTAGTTATAAGAAGTTATTTCCTCGTTGAATTTTTAATTCTCTGCTAGTCACTGATCAAATTTTCATGGATTTGGTTTCTTTTTTTGTGGCTGATACTGCTCAGTGGAGTGATGCAAACCACACGGATTTCATTGACTCAGCTGGGACCATGTTACAATATGCTGTCACCCTTCTGAAGCCCACTAAGGTCTCAGCTCGCCAGCTACCGCCAAGTGTAGCAAAGGTGGATGCCAAAAGCAGAGTGCTCTTTCCTCTAGGGTTGGGGCACGCTGCTGAGTATGTCCGGCCTCGAGTGGCACTTATTGGGTAAGACAGTAACAGAGCAGATGCTCTCTCCCTGCCACCATGCTGCTGGAAGCCACACCTGAATGCTGCTTTGTTCTTAGGGATGCAGCCCACAGAGTCCATCCACTTGCAGGACAAGGTGTCAACATGGGCTTTGGGGATATCTCCAGCTTGGTCCGTCATCTCAGTGCAGCAGCCTTCAATGGGAAAGACTTAGGTAAGATTCAGGAATCCAGAGGTCATATAGTTAAAGATTGGAGCTCCAAAATGACACTCAGTAGCAAAATAGGGCAGATATACTATGTATCTGGTTTGCTACAAGAGGGAAGAAACTTTCAAAATCAGGGATTTAAACTTTTCTCTTTCCTCCAGGTTCCATGAGCCACCTCACAAGTTATGAAACAGACAGACAGCGTCACAACACTGCTCTTCTGGCTGCTACAGACTTACTGAAAAGGCTGTATTCCACCAGAGCCACTCCACTTGTGTTGCTCAGGACATGGGGTTTGCAGGCCACGAATGCAGTATCTCCACTCAAAGTAAGAGGCTACTCCAAATTCTTGTTCATTGAGGAAGGACTTTTAAACAACTAAACTAAATTTAACTTAACTAAATTTCTTTAATTTTCTTGACTGTAACATTTATTGCTGTGTATACCTGTCTACGCCTGCTGGGCTTGTTGGTGTTGCAGCCTGCATCTAAGGCCAGGCAGCTACTTGATAAGCACAGTAGCTAGGGAACTGTAAGGATAAAAATGTTTCACCTTTCTTTGCTGTTTGGCCAGCTTTTTCCCCGAAACACTTCCATTTAAAAATACTTTTATTTTTTTCTTTTTTTCTCTTCTTTTTTTTTTTTTTTTTTTTAAAGAGAGGGAAAGAGAGAGAGAGGGAGAGAAATAATTTTATCCAGTTTTTCACATGGCTTTCATTGCACCAAGACTTTGTTGTGTATGCGGTGCTGGGGTTTCAGCTTGCATACTCGCACACGCAGGGCAAGCGCCGTAACCACTGAGCCACCGCCCTAGTCCCCAGTACTTTTCTTTTTTAAGCTGGAAGAAATCAGGGACTCTTGGAAGGAGTATCTATGGAAATGTCACTAAATTCTTGCTTTAACACTTGGATATGTCATTTTAAGTATTTTCTTTGCTTGCCTTTCCACCTTAGGGCACCAGAGCATCACTCACAATTTCATTTTTCTGCAGGATCAGATTATGGCCTTTGCCAGCAAATGAGTGCTACTCTTCTGCAGATGATGCTGTTGAAAGAACATCCTGCCCTGTGGCTGCCACTCATATTTTCAAAATTCAAATTAATAAATTTACTTTTGTTCACTGAGGAAGGACTTGGAAACAACTCTAAATTTCTTTAATTTAGAATTAAATTAACATTAGAATTCTTTTCTCTTTTTCACTTCTGCTTATTGGGCCTGTGGAGCCCAAATAATGAATAATTTGCTGTGAGGAAGGATTATTAATTAAGCCAAGGAGAAAAAAATCCTACAGGAAGACACTTACTAGGGCTGGAGCAGTGGCTCAGCAGTATCACACTTGCCTGGCATGCAAAAGGATGTGGGTTTGAACCCCAGCACTAAGTACACATTGAAGTGTCGGAACAATGAAAGCCACATGAAAAGCTAAAATAAAACAGATTCATTCTCTTTCTTTCACCGTCCCTCTCTCTTAAAAAAAAAAAAAAGAAAGAAAGAAAAGAAAGACTATCAATCACACTATTTGGTTGAAAAGAGATTTTTTTTTTTATTTTTTGAGAGGGACAGTGCGAGAGAGAGAAAAGGAAACAACTTTATTTAGTTTTTCATTTGGTTTTTGTTGCTCCGACACATGTGTATGTGGTGCTGGCGTTTGAACCTGGCCCTCACACATGCCAGGCAAGTGCCATAACTGCTGAGCCACATCCAGCCCAGGAGATATTTATTACTAAAAGAAAAATCATTAAAGTGCTGTCTCACTCATTTTCACTTGTTAGTAATCCTGAAAGCAAGATTTATAGGTGTTCTGTTGTTTTTTTTTTAAATGCTGGCTGTATTTATACAATTGTCTTTTGATAGAGTTAAGCAGAAATGCTTAGTTGATACACTTTTGTTAAAATTGCTGTTTTAAAATTAGCATTAGGGCCTGGAGCAGTGTTCAGTGGTTGTGGCACTTGCCTGGCATGCGCGAGTATGCACGTTCGAACCCCAGCACCATGTACGCAACAAAGTGTCAAAGCAACAACAGTCACATGAAAGACTAGATAAAAATGGATTCTCTCTCTCTCTCCCCTGTCCCTCTCTTTAAAAAAAAAAAAAGTCTTTAATAAAATAATAATAAAAATTAACATTAGAACACAGATATCCTTTTGTGTGTGTGTGTATGGTAATGGGGATTTAACCTAGGAGTGCTATATCACTGAGCTCCAGCCCCAGGCCTTTTTAATTTTTATTTTCAAACAGGGTCTCATTAAATTGCTCAGGCTGGTCTTGAACTTGTGATCCTCCTGCCTCAGCCTCCTAAATAGCTAGGATTACAAGCATGTATCACCATGCCTGGCTTGCTGTAAATTTTGAAGAGCTCACACAGTGCCAGAGATACCCCTGGAAGAGATCTTTAGATCTGTTTGATTTGTACATTGTAAAGAACATCTTGTCCAGTCGGGTGTGGTGGCACACACCTATAATCCCAGTGACACAGGAGGCTGAGGCAGAAGGATCACAAGTTCAAGGCCAGCCTCAGCAACTAAACAAGGCTGTAAGCAACTTTAGCAAGACTCTGTCTCAAAATAGAAAAAGGGCTGGGAAAGCACCCTGGCTTCAGACCCCAGTACAAAAAACAAAAAAGATCTTGTCCAAAAATCTGAGTTGAAGATGAAATGAGAAGAGACAATCGCTCCTTTTGAATCAGACTAAGCTACAGGCAAATGTGAAAAATATGTGAGATAAAGAGTAAAAAAGTGACAATGTCACAAACCTTCATGGAATCCCAGGGGGAAAAAATATGCCCAGAATGAAAGATGGCAGCTACAGTGAAATGCTGTGTAATTACTGGCAGAGACCAAAGGAACAAAGTCATCGTTCACAAGAAATGGAAAGGTAGCCCAGGTAAAGAAAACGTGGACTCTCCAAAAGTGTGCAAACAAAAAAAAGGCAAGATGAAGACTTTTGAGACACTTTGCAAGGACCACCATAACTCACAGAAGAAGTTCATTGTGGAATGATGATAGTTAACAAGCACACAACAGCCACCATGTCTCAGGAGTGTCTTAGATATTTTAAATATATTAACTTTATAGAGATGAAACTAACCAGCAATATTAGAATACATAGGACTCCTTAGTAAAAGGCCAAAACCCTTTTTTTTCTAAGAAATAATTCTCATCCCAAATTACACTTAAAATGAACAAATTGGTTAATCTTTCCAATGTTCTGAAAGTAACCAGGGCGTCCGTCCAAAGTAGTGGCCCTTCACAAACAGGGCGACTGTTCATGAGAAGCTTTAGCATCATCCTAAGACCAGAGAGCCTCACCTCCCTGGACCCGGCAGGCTACAGGAGTCTAATGGGCACAGCGTAGTGCTTAGAGGAATGACTTGGTTTCTACTGGAGTCTCTTAGTCATGTGGATATTCTGATGGACTGGTTGGGCACCCTACTTTTTTGACAAAGATAATAAGGCGTTGGGTCTGGAAGTCACGTCACATGTTAAAGAACAGACCGTAAAGAACTTCAGGGGTTGTCTTCAAAGATTTGGAAGTTAAAGCAGACCTAAGACCACTTTAAAAATAGGTAGATTTCAACTTCGTGAGTAATTAAACAGCACAGTCCCAGATGATATAAACTGTCCCAAAATTCCTAAACAGATTCTGAATAAACCTGTCAGAAACATTTGAGGATTCCTGCCTTGGAAAGAAGGTGAATTATATCTCTGGGCTGTCTCTGATTCTAAAGATTCTTATTATTTCATTATATATTTAGCATTTTCTGAGGAAGGCAACAGGTATAAAAGTAATAAAAGTCAGTTTGAGCTGGATTCAGTGACATACCTCTAGTACCAACTACCCAAGACGGAGGCAGGAGGATCATTTGACCCAGGATTCTGAAACCAGCCTGGACATAAGACCCCCTGGTCCCAGTGTTGCAAACAAAAAAGTCAGCATGGAAAGTCTGAAGAAACCACAATAAATTAAAAAAACAAAAACAACATAGGAAAAAAACCCACTAAAATTTGGAGGATAAGGATACAGAAATTTGCCTAATTCCTTGCACACAACCGATGTTAAATATTTATTGACTCAATGGAGTAACTTAAAAAACCAGGTTCCCCAGGGACTAGTGTGAGATCTGCCCATATTTAACAATGCTTTGTGAGAGTAAAAGGAAATGGATATGAATGAAAGCTTCAAGTTTGCGGAGATACAAACTCTGCTGGAAAGGAAAGAGAAGATAATGAGCTATGGCCAAGCAGCCAAACAATAGATCAGACAAGAAGCAGATAATGGTTATGTGGAAAAGTACAAAACAGTAAATTCTTAAAAATTGTTTTAAGATAATGACTTTTGATGAAAACATTTCACAAAATCCCAAGTTCTAGGTACTCAAAAAGAATCCAAGAGTCATTAAATATGATTCTCTGAAGGCTGGATCAGTGGCTCAGTAGTTAAAGCAGCTGCCTGGCATGCACAAGCACCTTGGTTTGAACCCCAGCACCATACACACAACTAAGTGTCAGAAACAAAAACCAGAAGAAAAAATAAATAAAACTGATTCTCACTCTCTTAAAAAAATTATAAAAAAATAGGATTCTCTGATAATGCTGGTACAATGTTCTGATATGGACAACTAAATCAAATGTTGCGTTTTATTGGGAAGGGGACTGGAAATCTTGGAATAAGACAAGTAATTCAGAGGATTTTAGTTAGAAAGATCAGAGGCCAGGGCAAGAAAGTACTGCTATAAATGGAGAGAATAAAAAGGCATTGTAGGGACTGCAGGAGGAAGTAGCTTAGTGATGCTGCATGCAGCAGATTCTGGGTTTGGTCCTGTGTGTGTACACACTGCAAGCTGAAAGAGACTATGACCAAAATGTGTACATTCTCAAACAGTCACATGCTGACCTCTGACCACAGACCAAAAGCTAGGGTATAGCTGTGTTTCTTAGATATACAAAGAAATTAAGTTTAGGGTCACAGATAATTCCACAATCACATTAGCCTGGGAGTTGGTACTGGCACTGAATATGCACATAATTAAGTTTGTATACGTCCATTGATCCCAGAGTTGACAGTTAAAAAGTTGACTTAAGTGGAGTGGTGGCTCAGCAGTTAACAGTGCTTGCTTGGCATGCGTGATTATGCGGGTTTATACCCCAGCACCATGTACACAAAAAAGTGTCAGAGCAATAAAGGCCACATGAAAAACTAAGCAAAAATTATTTCTCTTTCCTCTCTCACTGTTCCTCAGTCTTTAAAAACAAAATAAAAAACAACAACAAAAAAAACCCAGTGACTTAAGAAGGTAGGCTATAAGGCTGGAGTGATGGCTCAACGTTTGGAGTGCTTGTCTGGCAAGTGCAAGGATCTGGGTCCAAACCCTAGCACCACATAGAACTAAGTGTGGGAAAAACAAAGACCAGATGAAAAATAAGATTGATTCTGTCTCATCTCTTTAAAAAAAAAAAAAAAAAGAAAGGTAGGCCATAGGGCTGGAGAGCTGGCTCAGTGGTAGAGCACTTGCCTGGCATGCACAAGGTCCCAGGTTTGATCCCCAGCACTGCATACACAATATAGGAAAAACAGTTTTTAAAAAAGAGGTTATAAAAAGCAGCCACACCCTCCCAAAACATATATCCCTGGAGACTGGATGGCCTCTTAAGGCTGCAATCTCTCCATCCTATAAGATTTAGGATGGTTCTTAGATGGCTGATTGGAGCTAGTGCACTAGAAAATCATATACATTTTGATAGTTTTTTTTTTAATTATACATGGAAAGTAAAACCAAGTAATTTTTCTCTTTTAGGGAAGGGCAGGGTGGAAGAGGCAGGACAGTATACAGGGAGGGAAAAAATACTGGCATTGATAGGTCATGGGATTGTAATAAATCAGCTTAATTTAGCGTGTAAGAGGAAAACTAATATATTCAAAGGAATGAGGCACTCGAAGGGTTAAAATGAGTTATCTTTGGTTCCCAGGGATCTGTCCCTGAGCTCTCACTCCAAGGTTGAATTCCAGAGCTATTCTTTTCAGCTCACAGGGCTCTCTGTCACACAAAGACTCTTGTCTTAAATTCTGGAGCCTTCTGTGCCAAGTGGTTAGACAATAGTTCACATTAGACATTTAAAATTAATTCAACACAAATCTTTAGGCTCAAGGATAAGAACTGTCTACAAAAGTTCCTTTGTCCTGAGAAATCCACATACTGCACTTCAGTCCAGGTTGTCTCCAGACTAGCTCAGAAAACGACCGAATCCTCTCTTCTCTCCTTAGAAAGGTTGTTGGCGAAAGCAGACCTCCGAGAAAGTGCGTGCCCTCAGTGGGAGATGCCCAGAGACTGCAGCAGGTGAAAAGTGGCCCCCAAGGCCCAGCCTGTCTCTATGTCGTTCACTTTCTTGGTGAGCTGTTGAGGAAGAAAGGTCACATGTTTATCCATTGTTCAACTCTAGCAAGCATGGCACTTGAGCAGATAATATGTGCACAGAGCATTCACATGGCAGAACGGAGTCCCAGATTTGGGAGGCTTCCCAGGGAACTACTCCCCTGTGAAACAATTTTCCTCCAACCAAGGCCTACAGTCCCCATATTCATGATTCTGATCCTTGAGTGCTTCTGGTTCAGGAAGTTTTTCTACCCAGGACTTCTAGAGAGATCCTCTAGACAGGTTTCCAGACTCTCCCTAATCCTGAAACTAAGCATAGCATTCTCTGATTTATTTTCTGAATCACCAATTTCTTCTAAAGACAGAGACAATGACAGAAAGAGAATCAATTTTATTTAGTTTTCATGTGACTTTCATTGCTCCGGCACTTTATTGTACACATGGGGCTGGGGTTTGAACCCGTGTCCTTGCACATGCCAGGCAAGCACTGTAACTGCCTAGCCACCACACCAGCTCGTGAATCACCAATTTCTGATAAGACAACTTATAATGAAAAGTGGTCTTGCATGCCTGTAATCTCAGCCACTCAGCCATTTTTATTTTTGAGACAGGGTTCTCTAAGTTGCTTAGGGCTTCACTATATTCCTGAGGCTGGCTTTGAACTTGGTGATTCTCCTGCCTCAGCCTCCCAAGCCGCTGGGATTACAGGCATGCACCACTGTGCCTGGCAGGAACCTTGTGTATTGAATGAGGAACCTTAGAATTAAGAGGGGAAAATAAATCATCTAGGGTCACAGAGCTAAGTAAGATTACAGAATCAGAATTTGAATACAGACCTAATGGACAACAGAACCCATGCCTAAAACACAATGCTATATAGTGACTCGCCTGATAAGTAATTCTGTGTTAAGGAATTTAAATGCCAATAATCTTGACAGATGTAAAAACACATTATATCCAAATACCTTACTTAATACAAATGACTTTATAAAATCTGTATTAACACAAGAAATGGAGCAATATAAATTCATCTGGAACAGGGGAAACAAAGTGGCACAAGGGAAGGTAGAGAGGGAGGAGGGGCTTAGAAGACAAATTATAGTCAACTTCTTTAACCCTCAAAGCTCAAAAAGTTTCGGGGTTGGGGATTTAGCTCAGTGGCAGAGCACTTGCCTAGCATGCGAAAGGCCCCGAGTTCGGTCCTCAGCCCTAAAAAAAGTAAAAAAAAAAAAAAAAAAAAGCTCACAAAGTTGCTTTGTTCAATAGCTATAATTTTTGTGGAATCTCCTCTAATAAAGTATATACTACATAAGGAAAAAGATAATATCTTTTTTTTTAAAGAGAGAGGGACTGAGAGAATTTTTTTCTTTTTTCTTTTCTTTTTTTTAAAGAGAGAAGGACAGTGAAAGAGAGATAATCAATTTTTTATTGAGTTTTTCACATGCTTTCGTTGCTCCGACACTTTACTTGTGACACTTAGTTGTGTACATGGGTGCTGGGGTTTGAACCCGTGCACTTGCACATGCCAGGCAAGCACCTTAACTGCCAAGCCAGTGCTCTAGCCCCTCAATTTTTATTTAGTTTTTCACATGGCTTTCATTGCTCTGACACTTAGTTGTGTATGTGGGTGCTGGGGTTTGAACCTGTGTACTAGCACATACCGGGCAAGCACCATAACCACTGAGCCACCGCTCCAGCCCTTTTAACCATCTTTGTAACTATAATTTAATCATGGCACAGAAGGTAAGAAAATAAATTAGGTAGATGAAATGCCTTATATTTTAGAATAGAAAAATAACTACAGATGAGGCAGAACCTGCATGTGCTGAGATCAATAGAGAGAGTCAGGAAGATAAAGAGGAACTTAATATTCAAGAGGCACACAACATACATAGGACATACTACATATGCAAGAAGCATTCAATATTAATTATATCTTAAGCAAGTCACTCAGTGGTGACACCTTTCTGATCCCTCATGTCTTTGTCAAATAAAATCTGATGGGCTAATGGGTGACATAATGCCACTGGTCTGGAAAATCTGTTTCTGGGCTCTTCAAATAGAGCGAATTTGTTTGACAGCGCTAGGTACCATCTGTTCTGTGCTCCCTTGATGAAACTTCAGCTGATGTTCTTATAACCACCCCATCAGTGGCAGAGAGAAGCAGGTCCTATGAACCCATGTAGTAACACAGGACTCAGGAGCACACCTCCAACCCGCTCGCACCCTCTCCAGCATATTCATGTCTCCCATCTCTTTCCCTTTGCGTGTCTCTGAGTTCTACATTTATTCAATAATGTGTCTCGGGCATCTTCATTAAGACTATCAGTTTTTTCTGTCTGTGTCTTCTGGGATGGCTTGCCTGATAATATATACTCCGAGGCTACCACTGCATCAGGTTATTTCCCACATCCATGGCCATAGCCTGAACAGTAAATAACACTTCCATCTATAGCTACTCTGATTACTACTCCTTTCCCCAATACCCATAAAAGAAGACTGTTAGAAATGGGATATTACTAATGTCTACTCAAAGTGTTGTGAGAGTTGAGAAAATGCACATGAAATAGTGGAGCAGAGTCTGGCACATGATGGACGTGCAAATGACATTACTGATTCAGAATCATTAATTTGTTATTAATCTTACTACTATTACCTGTTTGTAAATAGGAATCAGCATAAGAAAGGAATTCTTTTTTTAAAGAAAGAGGGACAGTGAGAGAGAGAAAGAAAGAGTCAATTTTTATTTTAGTTTTTCATGTGGCTTTTGTTGCTCTGACACTTCATTGTGTATGTGGTGCTGGGGTGCCAAGCAAGCGCTGTAACTGCTGAGCCACCACAGCACCCGAGAAAGGAATTCTTTTTTTTTTTTCTTTCTTTCTTTTTTTTTTTAGAAAGGAATTCTTTATCAGATAATCTAGTCCATCAAATCATGAATGGGCTACTTTAAACCTCCCCCTTTTTTTTATTAAGAGCGAGAGGGATATAGAGAAAGAAAGAGAGAGACAATTTTATTTAGTTTTTCATGTGGTTTTCGATGCTCTGACACTTCATTGTGTACATGGTACAGGGGTTTGAACCTGCATCTTCGTGCATCCCAGGCAAGTACCATATCCACTGAGCCACTGCTCCAGCCCCTTAAAACCTTTTTTTGACAACAAACAAGACTAGGTATAAAGAAATTAACATAAATAAATAAATAAAGACTATGAGTGTTTTGGGAGTCTAGGGCCCTGCCTCTTACCTGTAAGAGGGTGCTGTCTGCAAATCCAAAGCCATCTTTTAGCAGGGCAGTGATGTAGCTGAGATCCATGCACAGGAAAGGACTGCCAGAGGTGAAGTTCTCCAAGTTATCACACACTGAAAGTGAGAGAGCGAACAGTGGAGTTTTAAGTCTGCAACTAACTGAGAGATATAGGATTTTCTCTAAACAGACAGAGGTACAATAAGCAAAGCAGAAGTCTCCACTTGGTTGGCACCTGGGCCTCTTGGAGGCTGGACTGTGCATTGATTGCCTCTGCGAAACTACAGCTTCTTTAAGAACTGGCACACTTCTGGTACAAAGCTTCATCTGCTCAGTTACCAAACTTCTATTTTATTTGCCAAATTTCTTTTGCAGGGGGACATAGGGGGTTGTGGGGATTGAACCCAGGGCTTTCACATTGTAGGCAAATGCTCTACCACTGAGCTGTATCCACAGGACCCTATTTGCCAAATTTCTATGGCCCATTATGGGGGCTTAGTTTTAAGTTTCTGTCTGTAACTAATTCTGATGTTTCCAGAAGACAGGGAAATACCATTTAGCCTTCTGGTAGGGCCAGTGGATAAGATCATTTGTATTTTAGGTTGATTCTCTTAAGGAAGCCCCAGTGGCTACTTCCCTGTGTTTTGGTGCTCAGTGTTTAACACTGATAATATGATTTCAATTAAAAAGCAATGAATTTAAAAAAGGAGACCTTCTCTTCTTCTTTCACCATTTCCCCAAAGCCTCTTGCTCAGAGTCTTATGCCACCAATGTTTTCAACTCTAGCAGAGACTGGAGGCCCAGCAGGAAGCTGGCCCTCAGGGCTTTCTGAGCTGAAGAGGTGCTTTAGGTCACATGAGGGCACTGGAATTGGCAGGCACACCAGATGGCTGGCCTTCCAGGGCTTATTATACTCACCTTCCCTGGCTTTTCTTTCAAAGTCTTCAACTTTTAAAACACCTCCCTTTTCATAATCTAAAATGAAATACAAAGTATCTGGTATCAAAACACCTTCAAGAAAATAAGGAAATTTCATCCTAGTGCTATTTGGTTTTATTCTCATTCTTTATTTTTGAATAGAGAGGGACAGTGAGAGAGAAAAAGAGAATCAGTTTTATTTAGTTTTTCATGTGGCTTCCATTCTTCCAACACTTTGTTGTGTACGTTTAGCTGGGGTTAGAACCTGGGACCTCCCACATGTCAGGCAAGTGACATAACCACTGGGCCACCACTCCAGCCCCCTAGTGCTATGTGTAATAATGAAAAACTGGAATTAAAATTTCCAATTTAGACACTGGGATAAACATGATATGTCCATGCAATACAAATCTATGGCCCCTATTTATTTATATTTATAATTAATATATGTTACCTATTTTATACGTATTAACTTCATTAAAAAGTAGGAATATAAAAACCAGTAAGCAGGAAATTAATTTATACTCTCAGGACATGATACATCATGTACTTATATCTAGCAGCTAAACAATAGTATAACTTTTTTTTTTTTAAAGAGAGAGTGAGAGAAAGAATCATTTTTTTTTTCCAATCTGGCCTTTGTTTCTCTGACAGTTGTGTATTTGGTGCTAGAGTTTGAATCCGGGTCCTTGCGCATGCCAGGCAGTTTCTCCAACTGCTAGGCCACCACTCTAGCCCCACATGTTTTTCTTATCACAAAAGATATAAGAAGGCTAGAGTGGTGGCTCAGCAGTTGAAGCAATTGCCTGGCATGCACAAGGGTTCAAACTCTAGAACCACATACACAACTAAGTGTCGGAGAAACAAAGGCCAGATGAAAAAATAAATAAAACTGATTCTCTCTCTCTTAAAAAAAAAAGAAAGAAAGAAAGAAAAAGAAAAAAATAATAATGACCCTAAAGGAGCTAGAGGAAACGAGATGGTTTCATAGGTGCTTACTTATGACAAATTTGTCAAAACGTACACTATAAATGTATGTTAGCTAAACCTCAATAAAGATGTAAAAAGGTAACTCACATACAGTTTTGTTTTTTTTTAAGATTGAGGGATAGTGTGACAGAGTAGAGAGACAGAGAGAAACAAATTTTATTTAGTTTTTCACATGGCCTTCATTGCTCCAACACTCCATTGTGTATGTGATGCTGGGGTTTGAACCCAGGTCCTCGAGCATGCCAGGCAAGCACTGTAACCACTGAGCCTCTGCTCCAGCCCCTCACATACAGTTATTCAGGTCACCCTTTAGCTTCCAAATACCCTGAGTCATATTCACCCTCTCACTAGAGTAGCTGATGCAACAACAGCATTGAAGAGTTGGGAAATTGCCCAACATGACTTTTTCAAATGCTTCTCTTTGACCTTCCCCACCACAGCCTTGCCTTCTTTCCTTTTGGACTGGCATCTGGGTGAACTCACCGATCATGTCTGTTTCAGCCGCTCGGTCGTAATAGTAAGAGAAAGCATAGAAGGAGCTTCCACGGATCTCCTCTGGCTGGTGAAGTTTTCCCTGAACCACCCTCAGCACTTCTTTGTAGCAGGGCTCAAAGCCCATCTCCCCTGCCAGGGCAAAAGTAAAGGGTGGTGAGCAACAGCAATGACAGAGGAAGAGGCCACACTCTAAAGCAAGCTGATGGAGCACCAAGCAGAAGGCTGGAGAAGGTCAGAACAAAATGTTTAATTAAAAAGTAAGATGGGCAAACTTCTGCAACCTCTGTGCTGTTTCTCCCTGAGCTGTGTTTACCAAACACAGCTGACCTCACACTTCTGCCTACCGATATGTTTTGTTGTCTTTGTGGGCAAATATCCATAGGGCTCACCTGCTTCTTTCGCTGGGAAACCAGTTTTCTCCTTAATTTTAAGGTCTATGCCTTTTAAAATACCCAAGATGAAGCATTCTTACTATCATCTCAAACCTGAGTTGTACTGTGATTTTAAAGGCTAAACATTAACTGAACCCAAAACAGGGTTTCACAGTGTTGCATCAAACCCAGGCTATGTCCAGCAACTCAGGAGGCTGAGGCAAGAGAATCCCAAGTTCCAGTTCAGTCTGGGTAACTTAGCAAGATCCTGTCTCAAAATAAAAGATAAAAAGTCTGGGTATGTAGCTCAGTGATTTCAATCCCCAGTACCAAAAAACCAAAACAAAACAATCCAAACCATGAAGAGGTTTCTGAGGATTCCATGGTATTTAGCTCAGGAAAGAGGATACAGAGTGACAGCTGTCTTGTGGCTGTCCCTTCACTTTAGTCCCTGGGGGCATTCCAAGTTCTTTGGAATGAGTGCCTGCAACATGACAACCTTTTCTTGAGCTCTGAAAGAAGTTTCCCGTGGAAATGGAGGCAAATTTTAGTGCACATGAACTTTTGGCAGAGTGGTTCATAACTTTCATCACATCTCAAAGAAACCCAAAACCCACAATAAAGTAAGTTCCCTCCTTTCTACAATGTAGAACTTCTACTATACAGATTATTTCAGTCACTCACCTTCTTGGTTACCACCATACTGGTATTTCACACCCCCAAAGATCCACTCTGCTTCCAACCATCTTGGTAGACAGGCACTTCGGAAAGTGTGTCCATCAGAACCTGAAAGAAACCAAAGCACAAAGAGGCCAGCATGTAAGAGACAGGAAAACAAGCAAAAAACTGTAATGCTGGACGGAATTACCAAGGGGCCTGGCCTTTAAATCTGTGAAATTAGTTCCTGGACTTCTCAACTGCATCCTGTTACAGCAATTCTTTTTTAACACTAGGAATTAAACGTAGGTGTGCTTAACCACTGAGTCACATTCCCAGCCTTTTTTTATTTTGAGATACAGTCTCTCTAAGTTGCTGAGGCCTTAAACTTGTGATCCTCCTGCCTCAGCCTCCTGAGACACTGGGATTATAGGTATGTGTACCACAATCTGCCTGTCGTAGCAATTTTTAACTCAGGGTTCACAGTCTTTGTGGAGTTGGTGAAACCCCTGAAACTAGAGGCAGATTTTCGTGGTCATGAACATTTGGCAGAGGGGTCCATAGCTTTCATTACATCGCAAAGAAACACAAAGCCCACATTAAAGAAAGTTCCCTCCTTTCTACAATGTAGCTTTATGTACCTCTATGCTAACTCTTTTACTGGTAGTCAAAGACTTAAATGAAATATAGTTGAAGATGTTTGGTAACTCTGAAATGCTATACAATCTTCATTCCAATTACACCTCATGATAAGTCAGGCATTCTACAAAGTGCAAAACTACATTAAAAGTGAGCATCAGGGCACACGAAGCATACCAAAGCATCTGAACTTAGAAAATGCTAGTCTAGGAATTTACTATTATTATGTCCATTATACAACATATACTTCCCAATTCAACATAAGCCTTTCCTCCACAGAATCACTGCCAAGGACAGGAAGAGGAAAACAGTACTACCATTGTGCTCGTCACCCCCTCCCAGCACAAGTACCCAGACAAACCTTCCATCTTCAGGGCTCCCAGGGTTGCTAGTCTTGCAGCCTTCAATCCAAATCCCAAGTAACTGTAAAATATAGGATTGATCAATATCATGTTGGTCCTAAAGTTCTCCAGTCTAAGCTGCCTCCTTTAAAAGAAATATGGATTCTCTGCCTCCCTTTGGAGAGATAAAAACCTTGTTCTGTCTCTGGGACTTATTTATCTTACGTGGTCAACAAGAGGAAATTTCTGCACAATTTGGATCAAGGCTATGCTGTGAGAACTTCTTTGTTATCATTCCTAAAGTCCCACGCTGAGAACAATTCCCAGAAAAGCCCTCATTACCTTAGCTCCTTGCCCCAACTAAGAATGAGGAGCTGGATTCTGAACATCTGAAGGACAGCTTAAAGGAGTTGGTACTGAACCCTTTTCATGTGACCTCTCTCTAAAGAAATGTTTTTCTTTTTGGGGGGGAGAGTGGGGGTTACTGGGGATTTAACCCAGAGACACTTTATCACTGAGCTACATCCCTAGCTCTTTTTTTTTTTTTTTTTAAATTTTGAGACAGGATCTCACTAAGTTGCTTAGGGCCTTGCTAACTTGCTGAAGCTGGCCTAGAACTTGCAATCCTCCTGCCTCAGCCTCCAGAGTCACTGGGATTTCAGTTGTGTGCCACCACACCCAGCAAGAAACTTTTCACTCTTATATCACATATTTCTGAGGCCAGGAAAGGAGAGTTCACTTGGGTTTTGGTGGCTAGGGCTTCAGTTGACAGGCCTTAGGGGACTGACTGATCAAAAGTAATAACAGATGTGAGACTGCTTTGAAAAGTTAGGAGACTCATACACCATGAAATGTTATCTTCCCTGCCCGCTCCTCACCTATGTGTATACAGCTTATAAGTGCTGTTAAACATCTCAAAGGAAGTGAGGTAGTCCCTAGGGGTTTGTTCCAGGGTTTTCTGCAAATCAGAAAAAGCAAAAAGACTGTTCAGGATCTGCAATTATCTGAAGATCTTATCACCACCATCCCTGTCCCTCCCTGCAAAAATCAGAAATGGAAACAACTGGTGCTAATTTCACAAAGCTTGAGGAATCAAAGGGACTCATGAACAGTGAGAGGGCCAGGGGAAGTTCACCGAGTCCTGAACTTGACTCTCCTCAATCTGTTCATGGCAGTTGGGTTCCAATGTCTTGGCACCATGATACGCCTGCCCAGTGTGTTGCTCAATGACTCACCTCAAACTGGGGCAGGAACGTGATTTGGGTGGAGGCCCCCCCCAGGTCCAGAGTCCCCACAGTCTCCTGGCTGTGGCCGTGTAGCTGACCTGTCAATAAGAGCCAGCTCTGAATACTCTCCACATCTAGGACAGTCTGACACTCATCTGTCTGCCACTCTCTCCAGTTCTTGTTGTACACTGAAGGTACTCCATAAACAGTCCACTGTTCCCTGGTCCCAAAGGCTCCAGGTAAATGTCAACTCAGAGGAAATTTTGTTGCAGCTGATGCCTTAAAGGCTGGTTATAAATATTAAGTTCTTGTCTTCCCCCCGTCACCCTGCTTTTTTTATTTTTATTTTTATTTTTTTGAGAAAGAAGAATACAGGAAGAGAGAAAGGGATTTTGACTCTTCTGACCATGCTTGGGAAAGCCAGTTAAAGTCTTAAAGATAAACTTGAGAATGTATTTACCTGTTAGGAAATTCACAGTAACCCAAGCTAATATGCCTATAAGAGGGAAATAAAAGGATCACATTCCAGAGCATTGTTTTTTCTTTCCCGTGCTATCTCTGTTCTTTTCTCTCTGAACTTCATGCTGAGAGCATGTCCCCTTTTTCAAGACCTGTCCTTCCACTCCTGCCATCCTGTTCCTCCCTGCTAATTTGTTTCCCCTTACTTGGTTCCTTTTTCTTTAGTGGTCCAGCCCTGTCCCCAGGCCCTTTCATTAGAACTTTCACTGAACCTGCCCCTCTCCTCTGAGAACATATTCTACCCCCTTCTCCTACCTTCATAGGATCCATCCATGATGCTAACACTGTCATCTGGGACCAGGAAAGGTGACTTCTTAAATATCTCCTCTACCTAGAAAAAAGAAAATGGGGGGGGGGGGGGGGGGGGACTCTAGATTCCCTGAAGTATTAAAACAGATTTCCACATTTTGGCTGAGTTCTATAAGTCTTATTTTTCCTAGATGAAAGAATCCAGAGGGGCTGGAGCATTGGCTCAACAGTTGGAGTGCTTGCTTGGCATGCATGCAGAGCTGAGTTCAAACCCCAGCACTGCATGCACAACTAAGTGTCAGAAACAAAGGCCACATGAAAAAATAAATAAAATTGATTCTCTCTCTCACTCTTAAAAAGAAAAAAGAAACCAGAAAAGGAACTCAGCAAACCATGATCAGTTTCCTGCAAAAACACCAATACAGGGATTTCTCTGGCTTTAAAGTAAATTTAAAACAAATCATCTAAATGTACAGACCTGGAGAAGGGAATATATTTGATGCTGCCAACTCAATCATGATCCTATTATTTTTGTTAAAAACCTCTGGTTAATTCTACCTGGACATGCACCAGATGCTGGGAGGACCCTTTCTCATTTCATTCTTTTTTTTTTTTTTTAAAGAAAGAGGGACAGTGAGACAGACAGAGAAAGAGAGAAACAACTTTATTTAGTTTTTCAAATGGTCTTAGTTGCTCCAACACTTAGTTGTGTACGTGGCGCTGGGGTTTGAACCCGGGTCCTTGTGCTTGCCAGGCAAGCGCTGAAACCACTGAGCCACCGCTCCAGCCCTCTCATTTCATTCTTAGATGAGCAGATGCACCTGCTATGGTGAAGGAGCTTCCTGCTATGGTGAAGGAGCTTCCATTCAAGGGCTGAGGACTCTGCTACCAGCCTCTGTTGGACTCTGGCACATGGACCTGCAGCCTCTAGAATCTAAGGGAGACCCCAACCTACACTTACGGAATCCTATTTTAGGAAATGGGAATAAAGATTTGACACAAATGCTGTTGATTCTCTGCAAATACAGGCTAATGATGTGTGTGTCATGGCTTATTTATACAAATCTTATTGGGGAAAAATTTTTTCCAACCAGAAATTCGAAGAATTCTATAGTCTGTTTGCCGTTCTCACTTCTGATGGGGTGAAGCACATCAAGTAGTGACCTCCGCACCCTGTTTCAACCAGGAAAGGCCAGCTAAGGGATCTGTAAATAAGCCTTTAAGAAGATTGATAAGCAAACAAGAATAAACATAGAAGGAGAGTTCCTGCTCCTGACTTCTCCACTCCTCTCTGGCTCACAGGGTATTCTCAACACAGTAGCCAGAATGATGCTTTTAAAACTGGATATCAGGGGACTAGAGTGGTAGCTTCATGGTTACAGTGCCTGCCTGGCAAGTGCGAGGATGTGGGTTTGAACCCCAGCACCACATACACAATAAAGTGTTAGAGCAATGAAAGCTGCATGAAAAACTAAATTTAAAAAAAAAATTTATTCTCTCTTTCCCTTCTCTCCCTCACCCTCTCTGTCCCTCTCTCTCTTTGGAAAGAAAAATGGATATCAGGGGCTGGAGTGGTGGTTCAGCATTTGGAGCACTTGCCTGGCATGTGCAAGGACCCAGGTTCAGATCCTAGCACCACAAACTCAACTAGGTGTTGGAGAAACAAAGGCCAGATGGAAAAATAAACTTGATTCTCTCTTTTTTCTGTATCTGATTCTCTCCCTCTCTCTTTAAAAAAAAAAATCTAGATCTCAGATCATTTTTCTAAACCTTCTGTTCTTAGGAAAAATGACAAAGTTTTTATATTGTCCTTTGAGAGCACAGATGATAAACTGCCCCACGTCTCTCGTCGATCAGTTCCCTTGAGCCTTGCTGGCCTCCTGGATACTGTTCCTGAACGTGGCAAGTGTGTTCCTGCCTCTAGCCTTCATACCTGCTGGGTTTTTTAGCCTGAAAAATTCTCACAAATGTCTTGTATGATTGTTTCTCCATTCCCCTCAGACCTCTGATCAAATGAATCTTACCAGAGAGGTCTCCCCTGCCTGCTCTACCTAAAATAGCACCTCTCCCCAACCACCAGCATTCCCTACCCACCTTACGCTGCTTTATTTTCTCTTAGCGTCTACAGTACCTGACATATTTCGTACAACTTGTTTAGTTATTTATTTTCTATTTCCCTGGAACTAGAATGTGAGCTCTGTAAGGGCAGGGATTGGTGTCTTTTTTGTTTCCTGTATTCCCAGTATTCCCAGTAACTTCACCGGCACCTAATCTGCATTAAGCAATCATATGCCGAATGAATGAATAAGGAACTGAGATTAAGATTCTCACAGACATGCTAGGCTGCTTGAACTTAGATAAACAACTTAAGACCTCTGTGCTGACAGTCAAAGGGAAATGGATTTAGAGAAATAAATTAGCACAACTGCAATCCAGAATCCTTCACTGCTGTGATTTTTTTTATGGGATTCTGACTATAAATATTTTTTATTTCCCATATTTTTATAAATATGTTTTAAAACATGGAATTTAAATATTATTGTGTTTACTACAAAATAAATATGAACAATAAAATTTTAAATATTGAGTTTATTACAATTTTTTTTGCTTTTGTTTGTTTTTTGGTAGTAGGGACTGAACCCAGGGATACTTTACTACCAAGTTACTATTCCTAGTCCCTTCAATTTTTTTATTTTTGAAATATGGTCTCACTAAGTTGGTGAAACTGGCCTTGAACTTGTGATCCTCCTGACTCAAGCTCTCGAGTCACTGGAATCACAGGCAAGCACCACTGCACCCAGCTATACTTAAATTTTTTATCTCAAAAAGAAAATGACTTTTAAAAAATCTTTCAAATTGGGCTGGGGATATAGCTCAGCTCTGCAGTAGACTGTTTGCTTAGCATGTAGGAGGCCCTAGCATCCATTTCTTGCATCACCAATAAATAAATAGTAAATTAAAATCTTTCAAACTTTAAAATTCCAAGGTTCTTTTAAAAACTTTATACTAATACAAAATCCAAACATAAAAAAAGAATATAAATAGCACTATTCCATTTATACAAAATGTAAGAACAAGCAATTTTCCTAAAGTGATAAGCAGATCAGTGGTTGCCTGATTTCAGGTGTTGGTGAAAATGACTAAAAGACCACATGGAAATTTTTATGTTTGTCAAAACTCATTGAAATGCATGCCTAAAATGAGTATACTTTATTGTACATAAATTTACCTTAATAAAATGATTAAAGACCATTTTTTTTTAAGAGAGAAGGAAGGAGTGAGAAAGAATCAATTTTGTTTTTTGTTTTTTTTTTTCCAATCTGGCCTTTGTTTCTCTAACAGTTAGTTGTATATATGATGCTGGGGTTTGAACCCAGGTCCTTGTGCATGCCAGGCAGGCTCTCCAACTGCTGAGCCACCGCTTTCGCCCCATAAGACTAGATGAAACAAAGGCCAAATGAAAAAATAAATTAAAAAATTGATTCTTTCTCTCCCCCTCTCTCTCTTAAAAAAAAAAAAGACTATTTCTATGATCCCACTTTTAAAAATTTAGAAGAATTGTCATAGACAGAAAGTAGTACAAACTTTTTAGAAAAGCTCTATGAACTTAAAAGCTGTAGTTAAACATGCATGTTAACTGACACTTGCTCTGTCCTCCACCACGCCCTTACCCGGCAGGAAGGCCCTAACTAGATGCCAAACTGGACTAGAATTATGAACTTAATAAACTTCTTTTCTTTTTTTCTTTTTCTTCTTTTTTTTTGGTATTGGAGATTGAACCTAAGGGTGCTTAACCACTGAGCCACATCCCCAGCCCTTTTTATTTTTTATTTTGAGACAGGGTCTCACTAACTTGCTTAGAGCTTTGTTAAATTGCTGAGGTTGGCTCTGAACTTGTGATCCTTCTGCTTCAGCCTCCCAAGTTGCTGGGATTATAGGCATGCACCACCATGCCCAGGTAAACCTCTTTTCTTTATTAAAAAGAATGTATGTCGCAAGTTCAAACCCCAGCACCATGTATTTTACAACGAAGTGTCCGAGGAACGAAAGTCACATGAAAAACTAAATAAAAATTGCTTCTCTCTTTCTCTCCCTCTCTCACTATCTCTTCTTTCTTTAAAAAAAAAATGTATATAGGGCTTGAACGGTGGCTCCAGTTACGGCGCTTGCCCGGCATGCACAAGTGCGCCAGTTCAAACCCCAGCACCACCTGCACAATGAAGTCTTGGAGCAGGGAAAGCTACATGAAAAACTAAAAAAAAAAAAAAAAGAAAAA
>PVKS010014099.1:0-49128 GCA_004027875.1 Aplodontia rufa | reverse complement strand
ATTATGCTTAGTGAAGTCTCCCAAGCTCAGAGACTCAAGGGTCGAATGGTTTCTCTCATCTGTTGATGCTATCATAGTTAGGGAAGCAGTAGGGCTAACGGCTAACCTAGCAAAACTGCAAATTGAATGACTGTCTGAACATTAGGGGGATGGCTCTATAGGATTCTCAGAGGTGTAGGGAGGGGGATGGGGAGGGGGATGGGGAGGGGGAGGGTATATGAAGAACTCATAGGAGACTGGAAATCCGGAAGAGGGGGGAACCATCCCAGAAGCCGATGTCATTCCTCCACAAACTATCCATTCAATGCATGAGCTCTTCTGGGGGAAAATACAAAAGGTAAAATTCAAGGTGGATATCCATGATCTGGTTTTTCCCCTCAATAACAAAGTTTATATCCACTGATTGATAATGTTTTGATAATGTTTCTCCCTCAACTGTATTTCTATATTCTAATAAAAAAAAAAAAAAAAAAGAAAACACAACTTCTGGGTTACCTTCATCGAAGATGGGAAGTAGGACACACCTGTTTGTTTTTGCCTTGGTTACTGGATCAGTTTGCATCAGGCCACTTTGTAAAATTGCAACTTTCAACAAAATGTTTTAAATTTTGCTCCATTAAAGTTATGAGTTGAAGGTGGGAGCAGTGGCTCAGCAGTTACAGCACTTGCCTAGCATGCACAAGGACCTGGGTTCAGACCCCAGTACTACATACACAACTAAGTGTCAGAAAAACAAAAACTGGATGAAAATATAAAGCTGATTCTGTCTCTCTCTCACTCTCTCTCTCTTTTAAAAAAAAAAATTGTGAATTGATTGGAAGACCCTGCCTCAGAGTTGATTTACAGTACTTTTCTTCTCATATAAATATGATGTTCAGAAATAGCCATTGTGGGGGCTGGAGCGGTGGCTCAGCAGTTAGGGTGCCTGCCCGGCATGCACGAGTACCCGAGTTCAAACCCTAGTACCACGTACACAACGAAATGTTGTAGGAACGAAAGTCACCTGAAAAACTTCAAAAAAAAAATTGCTTCTCTCTGTCTCTCTCCTCTCTCTCTCTCTCTCACTGTCCCTCTTTCTAAAAAAAAAAAGAAAGAAAAGAAATAGCCATTGTGTTACTAATGTCACTTCACTGGATGAGTAATGATCTATGGAAAACAAATCCCCTTTCCCCCAGTATATTTTAGTTTGAAATACTGTGTGAATGCACACTTTGTTCCAGGTGATGTACCTAATGCTGAATAAAGAGTGGTAAGGAAGTAAGATGTAGCCAGCCCCTGCTTTATGTTGCTCATGGTAGGAAAAAGAAAATATGTATACATCTGTGCTGGCACTTTGATTACCCTGCTGAAAATTGTAACATTTCATCTTGGTAGCACCTCTTATTAATGTGGGAGCTGGCTCTTGCAATAGAGATGTGTATTGGTTATCGTATTAATTCAGGTTGTAAGAACTAAATGTTAATCCATAAACCATTTAAAAAAACTACCTGGCACATAGTGCTTTGTGAAATAAATGCTCCTACTAACGTTAACAGTGTTAGATTTAGCATTGGGTCTACTGGGGAAGTTCATTATAGTCTTTAATGCATCCTGGCTGGAAAGGGTATATTTTTTATATTTTAAAGCTACTTCATTTTTGCCTAGAATTTGCCTTCTGGAATTAAAGTAACTTTTTGTTTTGGTAATCTCGATTTGCTTTTTCAAGAATAGCTGAGTTGCCAGGCGCAGTGGCACACATACCTGTAATCCCAGTGACTCTGCAGACTAAAGCAAGAGGATTTCATGTTTAAGGCCACAACTTAGAACCTGTCTCCAAATAATAACAAGAGCTGGGAATGTAGCTCAGTAGTAAAGTGCCCCTGGGTTCAATTTCCAGCACATTCCCATCACACACCAAAAAAAGACAGCTGAATGGATTGGGTATGTAGTTATATAGTTGATTATCTCAAAGCCTTTTCATAGAGTAAATGGATTTGGGCATAGCCAAATGTAGCCAAAGCAGTTTTTTACTGAAAGGCTTATTATAGTCAAGGTGTTACAAGGCAGTATGTGCTAAAATATAAATGTTGGGTTTTAATTTTTTTTTTTTAAGAGAGTCAGTTTTTATTTTTTTTCCATCTGGATTTTGCTTTTCTGACAGTGTATGTGGTGTCAGGGTTCGAACTTGGGTTCTCATACATTCCAGGCAAGTGCTCTACTGCTAGCCACCACTCCAGTCTGGGGGTTTAACTCTTTAAGGAAAATTTTGATGTTTACTAGGTAAGATGACAACTGACTTCAACAGTAGAAGTCATATCTTGAGTTCTTGATAAAGGAAGAGGGTATTCAAATTAGATATGGTGGGTAGAAGATTCAAATGAGAGGGAAAAAATAAGGATACTGCATAGAATAATTGCAGATGCCTAAGAAGTCTTCTTAATAGGTTTAGAGAGAAAATAACATAGGAAAGTTGATCTGGAAAAGTTTTTGGTGCTAGAAAATCTGAGAATAGTTGAGTGGGAGAAATGGAAAATACAAGATATGTGATAGTGATGGCTTAGCATATAGGAAAAAAGAGATTATTAGTGCCCATAATTAATAGAATTTATAATTAGAGTATTAGAGGAACCAGGTTGGTAATTATTGGCATAGCAGCCATGTTCTAAAACCAAAGTATTAAGAATATCTTAAACACCTCTAAGCATTTAAGGGCCTTATTATAGTGTTATCTAGGCTTTAAAGTTCATCTATGGAATAGCCTCTTGATTATTTGGTTCTCTGACTTCAACACTCCAGAGAGGAAGATTCTATTTATTCTCTGCTGTTTTATTAGTTACTTGTGTAATTCTAGACAAATCCTGTGTCACTGAGTACAATATATACATTTTTGATCATGATTTCTTTCTTTTTTTTTGTGAGAGAGAGAAAAAATCAATTTTTATTGAGTTTTTCACATGGCTTTCGATGTTCCATCACTTAGTTGTGTATGTGGGTGCTGGGGTTTGAATCCGTGTACTTGTGCATGCCGTGCAAGCACCTGTAACCGCTGAACCACTGCGCCAGCCCCTCATGATTTCTTTTGATGTAGTTGGTATCTGTTATGGCAAATTACGGTCATTGGTTCTCATGCTGGTTTGTCTTTGGATTACAGGTACCCTCTTACCAATTATACTTTTGGTACAAAAGAACCCCTCTATGAGAAGGACAGTTCTGTTGCAGCCAGATTTCAGCGAATGAGGGAGGAATTTGATAAAATTGGAATGAGAAGGACTGTAGAAGGGGTTCTGATTGTACATGAGCACCGGCTACCCCATGTGCTACTGCTACAGCTGGGAACAACTTTCTTCAAATTGTAAGTGGTATTGGAATTAACAGCAAGACAATTTTTAATAGGTTGGCTATTTTATGCAGCTTTGGAATACAGTTTTAGTCCTTAATCATTTGTTTATTTCAACAAACACCTTTTAGTGGAGTCTTTTGAAAGAAAAAAAATCATGTATTTTTTCCAGTGCAGAGTTCGTTTATTTTTCTAACCAGAAATTTGCATATTTCTTTATTATTACATTTCTTTATATTGTTGATGTTAATGACTGAGCTTGGACAAAATCCCATGAAACAGATTTGTTCAAGCTCAGTTTCCAAATGTCAGCATAGCATATTAAGAGCAGTTGATAGTCTCATTTTAATATAGTTTAGTTTTATTATTTGACTTTATAAATCTTCTAATATTTACTTGGCTTACATGTTTTTGATTAGATTATACCAAGAAGGAAGTTCTCAAAAACTTAGATTGAAATTCTTGAAAACTGTACAGACCTAAAGAATGTGGTTTCTTGTTCTCTGCGCATTTCTAGATGCCATTATTATGAGATGGATTCTCGAGAGGACATTGGGATAGATTGGTGGCCCAGCAATTATCTTTATGTTTACACTGTTCAGTATTTTTTCCTGTTTAAAGCCAGGGCTGTGAATTAAGTGAATTAACTTGAATTCAACTTTCCAGCATGTTCTTTCCCCTGCCTTTGACATTTGTTTGTTCTGAGTACCTTACCATATGACATTGAAATATGTCTTATTCAGTTAGTTGATAGAAATATAATTACTGTTGTGTTCTTCTTGTAATTCCCAAATTTTATTAAGTTGAAAGCTGATATTCTTAACCTTTAAACAGACCTGGTGGTGAACTTAACCCAGGAGAAGATGAAGTCGAAGGACTAAAACGCTTAATGACAGAGGTATTTTTCTATTTAACCACTTTGACAATTTTATAGCCCATATGAATACCATCAACGTATTTAAAATTAGATTTTGTTGTATCTTGTGAAAAGGATAAGCTAATTTGAGTATTTAGTTTTCAGTAAATACAACTTAAACCTGAGTGTTAGTATAATGTTTATTTTCTGCAAGTTGAACTTAAACCTAAAATTTATCTTGACATTTTAAAAATTGAGATATTGATGTAACAATAATGGTAAATAAAAGTCTAGCATTTATTGAGTACTTACTCTGCCTGGACGGTGTTCTAAGTGCTTCACATGCAGTCACTCTCTTAATCATCACAGCAGCTCTAGGAAGTAATTACTGTTATTACTAATCCTGCTTTACAGATAAAGAAACCGGGACATAGAGTTTGAGTAGTTTACTTGATGTTATACAGCTAGTGTATAGAGGCACCAAAGACTTGAATGCATACAGTTTTGTTCTGAAATAGGACTCTATGAAATTTGAATAATTTTATATAGTTTTATGCATCTTTTTAGATTTTGCCCAAATTTTTAAAAAAATCATTCTAATGTCTACCTCAGAACAGTTGGATTCAAATGCATAGATACTGAAGACTCTTGACTGTACATTGTTTCATTATTAATTTTTTTCATTTGTAGCATTCAGTCTTCCCCTCAATAACAAAATTAATCTGTATTTTCTGAAAAACCTTGATGCATAGAAAAGCAAAGGAGAAACTATAATTCTACTACCATCAACTTACTGGTTTGTTTTTCTAATGGATTTTTTTTTTTTGGTACCAGGGATTGAACCCAGGGGTACTTAATCACTAAGCAGCATCCCTAGCCCTTTCTGTTTTTTATTTTGAGACAGAGACAGTGTCTTACAAAGTTTTTGAGGCTGGCTTTGAACTTGTAATCCTCTTGTCTCAGCCTCCTGAGCTGCTGGAATTATAGGTGTACACTACCGCACCTGGTGTATTTTTCATATATATATATATTTTTTTTTAAGAGAGTAAGCGAGACAACTAATCCAACATTATGTAAAACTATAATGCACTAATAAAAAAACTAAAAAAGACAGCAAGAGAGAAAGAGAGAATCTTTTTTTTTTTTTTTTTTCATCTGGCCCTTGTTTCTCTGCTATTGTTGTGTACGTAGTGCTGGGGTTTGAACGCAGGTCCTCGTGCATGCTAGGCAAGCGCTCCAACCTCGGAGTTACTGCTCCAGCCCCTTTTCTAGTATATTTTAAGTGTGTATAACTCTTAAATTTGCTGTGATTGAACTTCCATTTAGATGTGGTAAATTGAATCTACTTCTTGCCTTTGGCTGCTTCTGAAAACCCCACCAAAAAGGCAGGAAAGTGGTATCTTTAAAAATATATAAATCCAGTAGGATTGAAGGCATGTGCAACTGAGACAATACAAGAAAATATTTGGAGGAGCTGGAAAGCAAAGAGCAAATCATTACTGACTTAGTAGTGGCCTCAGCCCAAAAGGAGGCCAGACTAGAATCCAGCACTGAAAAAAACATCAGAAAGTCGGAGGAATTAGAGGTGCCAGGTACCTATGAAAGTGGGTGCTTGAATGGGTTGAAAGTCTATATAGGATGTAGTTGTATACCTATGTACAGTTAGGGAAAGACTGGCTGGAGATAGATTCTCTGTAGCAGTTGGATCAGAGAATACCTAGCAAGGAGAGGGTATAGGCAATGGGGAGAATTAAGTGAAAACTTCCCTCCTGAATAATGAGACTCCTAGGGCTCCAACTTTGAAGCAGGACTGAGAGCATCTAGTATAGATTAGGGCCCAGAACTGTACAAAAAGTCCCCTGCTAGTTGCCGGAATATTAACAATTAAGACAGAAGGCTGGAGATTTTTGGGGTGGAGAGAGACCAGTCCATGGAAAACTCCAAATGGTGCTATTTGGGAGTCTTCCTTAAGAGATGGCACGCCCTATCATTCACTCACCCAGAGGTGTCAGTTAAACCTTTTATGCTTGATTGTGAGCAGATAACCAATTGTCACTAGGCTTGGGGGAAAAGCTTTTTATCAAGATAGAGATCAAAAGAAGTGAAAGGGGGCTGGGTTGTGACTCAGTGGTAGAGTGCTTGCTTGCCTGCATGAGCAAAGCCTTGGACTCAATTCCTAGTACTGTGAAAATACATACATACATATATACAGAAAGGAATTCAAGAGCAGTAGAAAATTCAGTGACAAAATTGATTAATTTTCTAGGAGTAATAAGAGGAGGTATTGCATCTGAGACAAGGGTCTTTAAAAAAGACGAACCAACCCCAAATAAAATCTCATGAATATTAAAAAGAAGAAAAAGGAACAGAAAAGCTCAGTGGTGGGTTAAAAGACAGTTCATACTAACAAAATGAAAAGAGAAAATAGAGATGAGAAAAGATAAAATTGTTGTTTATTCTAGAATGACCAATATAGACTATAGATAAATAGAAGTGAGGAACAAGAATTAGCAAAGCATACTTTCAGAAAGTTTCCCAAATCCAAAGGACATGAGTTTTGAAACTGATAAGACCTCCTGGCCTGCCCTCTATAAGGAGTGCTTAAAAATCCATGCAAAATTATATCATCATGAGATTTTATATTGGTGATAGAAGGTCCTCAAAGCTCCAAAATGGAGTGGCTGGGCAGCGAGACACATTAAATACAAACATCAAAGTTAGAAATGGCATTGGAGTGTCCACAAAGAATATTGGAAGTGAAAAGATCGTGGAGCATGCCTTCATATTTCTGAGAGAATGTGATTTTCATCCTAGAATTTCCTTTCTAAACAAACTGTAAACTAAGTATGTGGATAAAATAGCTATTTCGAGACATGGAGAGATTAAAAAACTATATTATCCCTTGTACCTTTTCTCAGGAAACTACAGAGGGTTTTCACTTCCAAAATGAAGGAGTAGACTAAGAAAGAAGATGTAGGCTTCAGAGAATTAGCATCAAACTGTGTAGGAGACAGGCCAAGGGAAGCCCTAGGGCTGCAGCTGTGGAGCAGGGCTGAGTGCATCTAGTACAGATTGGAACAGAACATCTCCGAAAAAGTGAAATTGAGGGCCGGAGCTGTGGCTCAGTGGTTAAAAGTGTTTGTCTCGCATACACAAGGACCCAAGTTCAAAGCCCAGTACCACATATACAACTTAAGTGTCAGAGAAAGGAAGTCCAGATGAAAAAATAAATACAAATTGATTCTCTTTTTACCTCTCTTTCTCTCCCTCTCTCTCTTAAAAAAAATGAAATTGATAGAGTAATTGAAATAGAGAAATCTCAATGAGAGAGAAAGCTCTCAGTGTGGGAATGAATATAGTAATAGCAAATGAAATCAAAGTTGTCAACTCTAAAGAAAAAAAGTAGTTCTAAAAGTCAGGAAATGTAATTGTCCTATACTAATCATTCTGTTGTGACTGATACACTTGGTCTTATTAACTTACTGATAATGAGAGGATGAAAGAGAAAAAGTATGAATAGGTGATACGGTTTTAAGGTCTAAATTCTCTTCAATAATAGGGAGATAATAGGCTTTTTTTTTTTTTGAGAGAAAAAATCAACTTTATTTAGTTTTTCACTGCTCCGACAGTTGGTTGTATATGTGGTACTAGGGTTTGAACCCATGTTCTTGTGCATGCCAGGCAAGTGTGATACCACTGAGCCACCGCTCTAGCCTCTTTTTTATGCTTTTAAAAATGAAAAATAATCAAGATTTGGTTAAAAAGTATGTTTTTAGAAATGTAACTTTACATTGGAGAAATCTAACAACTACTTCAGCCGGGTGATCAAGGTTAGCATTCGTGGTAAGTAGTGTTGCTAGCATTTACCCCTGATGAGTTGCTATGAGAATGGTACTTTCAGCTTAGGCTGCCCTTGTGGGTTTAAGGTGATAGTTATATATTGGTTCTGGTTCATTAGTTGTGACAAATGTGCCAAACTAATGTAAGATATTAAAATAGGGGAAACTGGGTTGTAGGGGGGAAGTCTCTGAACCTTCTTTGCAAGTTTTCTGTAAGTCTGAAACAGTTTATTTAAAAATGTTTTTAAAAACTGTGGCAAATAGAGGAAAAAACAGGTGGATTGAATGTTGTAGCCAGTGGGAATGGGTGAAGTGGGACAGATAACTTCCCATTCTTTTTATGAACCTTGTAGAATCATTGTTGACCAGCAAAATGTGTGAAGTATAATTTTGATCAAAGTAACTTAAGTTTAATATTATTCAGTACGATAAAAATTGTGTATTTTGAAAATATTTTTGTAATTTTTAGGTAGAGGATTTATAGAAGCCATATTTGGTTCTAGGGAAACTGTTGTATTACTGGTTGATGGCGTTGACCTTGGGTTCTCTGTGTGCAGCCAGGGCACAGCCAATAGATTTGTTGGTCCTATAACATCATGTTGATACTAGTTTGTCAGTTTTGAACTAACTGTATGTATTGGACAGAGTGACACAGATAATAATAAACAAGGAATTAGGAAATCTATAAGGAAGGCACATTCGCTAGCTGTATGTTTCTGCTAGCAGTGGTGCCAAAAATAGTCTCTTCATCAAAGAAGGGTATTCATGAGTAAGTATGCTTAGTTTACTAGCTATATCATTTCTTTTTGACAGATACTGGGTCGTCAGGATGGAGTCCTGCAAGATTGGGTGATTGATGACTGTATTGGTAACTGGTGGAGACCAAATTTTGAACCTCCTCAGGTCAGTGTTCCATTATGTTTATTGGGCATTTGAAGACTCAAAAAGCTGATTTAATTCTAAACATGTTAAAAATTATTAAAGTAGGATTTGATTTGAAATTCCTTTTATCTCCTCCTTAATTTAGTTCACAGATGACAAAACCACAGTTTTTTTCTTCTAAAGGAAAAATGTAAAAATACAGAAAAGTAGAGAGAATAGTAATAAATGAATCTTGTTATTGTCGTCTGCCTTTAACACTTAGCAACTTATGGTGAAACATGTTTTCATCAGCTCTCGCCTTGTATTGCCTCATCCCTCTGTTCCCTCATGCTCCCTTTCTCCCGCCCTCACCTTAGATTATTATGAATCAAATCTTAGATATAATTTCAATTATAAATATTTCAGTTTGAAGTGTTCATTTAGAGATTAAGGACTGTAGCAAAGTATTTCAGGGCAAGGATGTCATCGAAGAATCCTCCAAATGCAAGAAAGGAGCAAATAAAAAATTTTGGTTCACATACACACACATGAAAGGAGGAGGAGGAAGTGGGGATGTGGAAGGCCAGGGACTCCTCTCCCCACTGGGTGAGAGTTACATCAGCTCCCTTGCACTTTCATGCTGAGTCTGAGCATGAATTGAGGGATGTTCCAGGCTTTGGGGCAAGTGTCAGTATGACCTGTCAGTTATGACCTCATGAATTTAAAGATGTTTGATGTATTTTAGTCAGTGTAATGACTGATAATGTTATTGATGCTTAGATTTTCCTACTTTGGCTAGTAAGGAAACATTTTAAAGTTGGATCCTGAATTCTGGCAAATCAAAAGTCCTATGGCTTGATAGCTTCTTTGCATGACAGGATGTTCTAGGTCAAGCATTGCACAAAATGTTGGCCAAATGAAAGATGATTTTGTCCTCTTCCATTGACTGTCTTGTGTAGCAGAGGGATAGGAGGACGCAGGGCTTCAAGTGGAAGAAAATTAGGGTAATGGCACTTTGGTTTAGTCATGGTTTGGGAGCTTTTATTTTGTTCTGTTTTTTTTGTATCAGAGATTGAAGCAAAGGCACTCAACCACTAAGCCACATCTGCAGCCCTTTTTATTTTTTATTTTGAGACAGTCTTGTTAAGTTGCTTAGGGCCTCGCTATGTTGCTGAGGCTGACTTTGAACTTGTGATCCTCCTGCCTCAGATTCTCGAGCCACTGGGATTACAGGAATGTGCCACCATGCATGTCCATGTGGGAGCTTTTGTTATGTTTGAACCATAGGTGTGTTTTTTAGTGCGTACTATTTAAGTCACTTCTCACTTCTTTGCTTCTAAGGTGTTTCTCTTTGCTACTAATGTGTCTAGTTTTCATGATAGTGTAGGGGACCTCCAAATCCTTGGTCATATCCTCAGTTCATTCACCTTAGGAATAGCTCTGGTGTATAATGAACTTAACCTGAATACTGGTTAGGTGCCCATGAATGACAATGAGAAACAACATGGACTTTTATAATTAGATAAGAGTTGAGCAGATGCTGTTGAATTTTGGCTTCACTACTTAGAATAATCTTAGGAAAGGCACTTGGTCTCTTTTAGTAGAAGTTCCTGTGTAAAATGAAGATGATAATGATACCTCCTTTTGGCAGCTTCTACTTTTACCCCACTTTCCCTTTTATTTATTTTCAGCACTTTTTAATTCTCTTGCCCTTAAATGCAACTCCAGAAATAAAATAGATTTCTGAATGAAACGTGGGGAGATGTAGAAGAGGTTTTCGTAAAATGTATATGGTGTGGTTGAAAAAAAAACCTCTTAATTTTTTTATGTTGTTTGTCAAAATTGTTCATTGTTTCTTTTTGGGGGGTGGTGGATTGAACTCAGGCCCTCGTGTATGTTGGTCAAGCACTCTACCACTGAGCGATGCCTCAAACCCTAAAATTACTCATTCTTGAGTTCCATCTCTAATTCTATTCATTCCTTTAAATTGTCTAAAATATTTTTTCCATGTTGTCCAGCTGGTAGGACTCCACTTACCTGCCTCGTTTAGTGATTCTGAAGCATGTGCTGTATATGTCAAATACCTCACAGACTATATTTCAAATTTTTTTTTTTTTTTTAAATAGAGAAGGACAGAGAGGGAGGGGAGACAGAATCAATTTTTATTGAGTTTTTCACATGGCTTTCGTTGCTCTGACACTTTGTTGTGTACATGGGTGCTGGGGTTTGAACCCATGTACTTGCACATGCCGGGCAAGTGCCATAACCACTTTTAACATGGTAAATATGTCCACATCAGAATTCTAGATCATTTAAGCTTGTAATTATATTTAAAACAGTAGCAACACTTAAAATCAAACTTCATCATGTTATAAGTTTCTCAGGGTCAGAAGTTCTGAGCACATATTTAGTTGTCTTAAATCGTTGACTGATTTTCTACTTGTTCCTTTATAGGTATGAAAGCACTTATCTAGTAATATATCTGTTAGGTAATTGGTCCTGGTAAATGGAAAACTAGAAAGTAGTATTCTACCAGTTTACACTGTACTGGGAAATAAACATATATAAAGAAATAAATGCATGTGATGGGGTATATGTTAATTATATTAAAATTTTGTTTAAGATATGAGGAACTTGGTCTGAGAAGGGTTCATAGTTAACCTTCATGTCTAAAATGGGAGAAATTGATGATGAAAGGGAAGGAGGTAGAATTGTCAGTATCGGAAATTACAAATTACTTTCATTTGTTATTTTAGTACCCATATATTCCTGCACACATCACAAAGCCTAAGGAACATAAGAAGTTGTTTTTGGTTCAACTGCAAGAGAAAGGTAAGTTATTTTGTTTTTGAAGGCATACATCAGAACATAGAGTATTTTCAAGGATGTTTCTGTTTGTGTTTTCGCCAAGTTACTTTTTTTTTTTATTGTAAAACGAAAAACACATATCATGTTCATGTAGAAGTTCCTAATTTCTTCTAGTTGTGCCAGTCATGATAGTGAGGGAAAAGTAAATTTAAAGAGCCTAAAATGGGCTTGGGGATTTAGCTCAGTGGCAGAGCGCTTGCCTAGCATGTGCAAGGCCCTGAGTTTGGTCCTCAGCCCTGAAAAAAAAAGGGGGAAAAGAAAGCCTAAAATGCCAGATCATGTAGTATTTTAATGATTGTTTAGCTGCTGGTGTTGGTTTTTCATATTGTGGTAAACTAGTGAAAACTTGAAGAGAAGTTGATTCTTTTTCTAAAAAAGAAAAAAAAAACAACTTTAGGCCTGTCATGTGATTTAGCAAGGAATGATTCCATTTCTTACAATAGTTTTATAATAGAATTCAAAATAAATTGTAACCCTAGAGTTATTTTTTCCTTTCTTCCAGAGTAGCAGTGTACATGGTTGTTAATACTATGCATCTCTTAAAAGAGAATCAGTTTCAAATATGGGACTGATTGCTAGCTTAGAGATAACCAAACATATTAGAATTATCTTTTTCCTTAGAAGTTTTTTTTCAGGTTTAAAATGGATTAATTTGAAATCACGTGGAAGTATTGATTATATGAGAAATTATAGAAAATGAATCTTGTTTATTTTAGCATTGTTTGCAGTTCCTAAAAACTACAAGTTGGTAGCTGCACCGTTGTTCGAATTGTATGACAATGCACCAGGATATGGACCCATCATTTCTAGTCTCCCTCAACTGTTGAGCAGGTATGGAAACTTGAACATTTTTGATTCATCCATATAAACTTTAAAATACTCAGAGCCACTCAAGACGGGGCAGTTCACAAATTTGCTGTTTTTAAGGAAACTAAGATAGTAGATGGATTCAAGTGTAAGCCAAAGATAAGTATGGCTAACAGTATCCCCAGACTTAATATGTGGCACGTTGTTCTGACATTTGTGTAACTGCTTTTTGAGATCTGATACTCTCTATAGTTAAGCTTGAGGTCTTTATTCAAACAGGAGGTGGTAGTGAGTCAACAGTGTGTAAATTTGAGGGAGTTGTCTATATAAAACCGTGGAAATTGAATCTCTTGGTATAATACATTCTCTTTCCTGAATTTGGCTTAACTTGTGGCATATGAGATTAATTCCTAAATTTTTATGTGGAGTTTGAATTTTCAGGCAAATAGTGATAAATGGATTTTTAAAAAGTTGTGTTTTGGGACTGGTGCAGTGGTTTAGCAGTTACGGCGTTTGTCTGGTATGTGTGAGGACATGGATTCGAATCCCAGCACCATGTACACAATAAAGTGTCAGAGCAACAAAAGCCACATGAAAAACTAAATAAAAATCGACTCTCACTTTCTCTCTCACTGTCCCTCTCTGTTGAAAAAAAAAAAGTTATATTGCTTGAGGTCTTTAGAACCAGCCATAGATAAGAATTGCATACCATGGTGGTTATAGATAGAGAGTCAGTGTCCGTGTTTAGATTTGAATCCCACCTTTAATACTTGCCAGGTAATGTGACTTTGGACAAACTTTTATACATATTTGCCTGCTTTTTCATCGGTAAATGAGAGTGGTGGTCCCTTCTTCATAGTATTGAGAGAGTCAAGAGAAACAACACATATAAAATATTTAGAACAGTGTCAGGCACCTGATAAGTACTGAATGTTAGTTTAAAAACAACTTCAGTAGTGATTTTAGCCTTCTGTGAAAGTTTGTAGTATATAGAATGTCTACTTTGTCACTAATCAGACTTGATTTTTGTTCCTCCATCTTGGCTTCCTCCTCCACTTTGGCTTCTTGATGACTTAAGTTGAAGTATGGAATATGAAAAAAAAAAAAAGTCAAGTTGCTCATTTAAATGTCTACCTGTGGGGGCTGGAGCGGTGGCTCAGTGGTTGCGGTGCTTGCCTGGCATGCACAAGTACACGGGTTCAAACCCCAGCACCCACGTACACAATGAAGTGTCAGAGCAACGAAAGCCATGTGAAAAACTCAATAAAAATTGATTCTCTCTCTCTCTCTCTCACTGTCCTTCTCTCTTAAAAAAATAAAAAATAAAAAGTAAATGTCTACCTGTTAGGAGCAGGAATTGTGCTGAGTGATCAGAATACAAGGACATCTAGGACATGTGAAAACTTTTCCTGCCTTTCAGGAACTTAGTAATTGATGATGAATCAAACATAGTCTTAATTTTAAGACTTCATTATAAGTATACAGCAGCACTTAATGTAGAAGGTATACTGGTGAGGGGAAATGTGTGTTGGTGTAGAAAATGCTAAACATGTCAAGGGAGGATAGAAACATTGAGATAAATTCCATAAAGTAGAAGCTATATAACTAATACTGTTTTTAATAAAGGTATTGTTCTTTTTAAAATTCAGGTTCAATTTTATATACAACTGAGTACCTGCGGCAGAGGAGAAGTAAAAGAAGCCGTCTCTGTGAGCACAGCTATACACAGTGTAGAAGAATAAACGTCTTAGAAAAGTTTTTTTGGTTTTATCCCTTTCCCAATCCCTCAATTGCTTTCTACTTTCTACTGTTTGAATAGTAAAGTTAATATGAGGAACTAGAGAGTGGTGTAAACAAATGTGATAATGTTTATTTACTTTTGGTTCTACTCATACTTTTTTGTACAACATTAAAGAAAGTGAACTTCTTTCTATTTGTATTTTTTTTTAATTTCTCATTAAACTTTCAAAAATCTTATAGTTGAGGATTGTTCTTTCTCCCCTGTAGGCTGGTAAATGTTAAAACACAGTGGCGGTTTAGGTCATTTGGGTTTATGGGACCCTTGCCGTGCTACCATTTTTGGGCACTTATGTCAAACCCGTTACAGATCTTTGTGATGAGCATCCTTCATTACTTTTGGGAACTAAATTTGTTTGAGTCCAAGGTACAATTCCTGTACCAAACTTTACATTCTTATGAGTTCTCTTAATGAGAACTCTCAGTATATTAACCGACCAGTATGCTACACAACTATCTAGGCCTTAGTAACAACACTTTAAACATATGGGAAACCATTGAACTTACCTACGTTAGCAAAGTCATGGTCCAAAAGAGACCCTTTTATTTAGATAGAGCTCATGTAGTGTTGTTTCTTCGTGCAGTGGAGTTGTTTGTGCTACTGTGGGTCTTAGTTATCCTTAGAGCCATGGTAATAATATTATTAGGTTTTGAACTCTTAGCTTGAAAAGTTAACTAATTTGAGAGTATATCCATAGTGATGAAAATTTGCAAGTGACAAAGCTTTTTAAAAGCTTTTAAATTTTGGTATAATCAAGATTAGATGAACTCGAGGGGCAGGATAGAAGACAGATTTTGTCACTATAAGAGAAAAATAGCAAATTTTAAGAAACTTCTAAGAACACTATCTGAGGGGCTGGAGTGGTGGTTCAGTGGTTGGAGGACCTGGGTTCAAACTAAGTGTCAGAGAAACAAAGGCCAGATGAAAAAATAAATAAAATTGATCTCCTCTTTCTCTCTCTCTCTCTCTTAAAAAAAAGAAAAAGAAAGCTGTATGATTAGATTCAAATTTGGGAAAGTAAAGATTTAGGACAAAGGACTGCTGGTTATGTCATTACTTAATAGACAAGTTTATGCTTCATTATAGATTTGACTATAGACAATACAAAAGAATTCTTGCAAGATATAGCTACTTAAAAAGTTTGGTAAGTTTTTGATCAGTAGAAATGAACTTTTTATTAATTCCTATATTTTTATGGTACCAACCACAAGCTGGTATTCTGAATATTAGGTGGTCAAAGATATGTCATATTCCATATTCAAACTCGATCAGGACAAGAGTAGCTGAGGAATTGTAAACTTTTCATGTTTATTTAAGTAGTAATGTCAGATCTTCATGTGGTTGTGAAGTAGTGAGTTATTCCCATGCTTTTGGTTTGTAATAGGTGAGCACCAATCTCCTTGACCAAGAATGAGGAGTCATTTCCTTTGAAAAAGCCACTAAACCTGTGAATAGCCCCCTTCCCTCAAAGGCTAACAGTCTAGACCCTCTGATTTACATTAGCATATTTCTAACAGTATAGTTTTACTGGTATTATTAGTTTTGCTGGTGTACTAGTTTCACTTGTATACTAGAATAGTTAAACCAGTAAAAACTATTTAGTTTTACTGGAGTCCTTCAGTTGATTCTTCAAATTGGGGAATACAGATGCAGGTGGATTGATCTAGCTCACTTTCCATGTCTGCTTTGGCATCCAAATGAAAAGATAACATTTCAGATGTTAGCTTTCGCAATTCTGGGAGGTGCTGATTTAAACGCACTGTTAGTATGGAGTGTTTGAATTGAAGTCATCTGATTCAAGGCAGTTCTTGCCCTTTGTAACCTAAACTTTGACCTAGAAATTCTTGGTCACTTCTTCCCACTATAAGGGCTTGAGTCAGTCATCTATACACCAGAACCTACTGAGCAAAACCTTTGATTTAAGTTGACTAGGTTACTGACTTTGGGATATAAGATCTGGTTTTGAATGTAAAATTCGTATTGCACAAATACCAACTAAAACTTAGATAATAGGGTTGGAGTGGTGGCTCAGCAGATGGAGCATTTGCCTGGCATGCATGAGGACCGGGGTTCAACCCCCAGCACTATATACACACCACATATGTAACTAAGTGTTGGAGAAAGGAAGGCCAGATGAAAAAGTTGATTCTTTCTTAAAAAAAGTTTGCACTGTACTTGATTAATTAATAATCAAATTATCAGGCCTGTTTTCTTTCGGCAGAGGTAGAGGTCCTTTACGTTATTCAGGCCAGCAACTGTGAGCTTAGAGTTTCTTTTCTTAAACAATGTAACACTAATGTGCTCAGCTTCTTAATGTCTTAAAGCTACCTGCTCAGTCACTTGAGATGAAATGTGTGGAGTAGCTTTTCCATTTTAGCTCTAAAACAAGGTTTTTAGTAGTGTGTTTGGAACAGTATGTGCTGATTTTTAAGACTGCTGCAGAGAATTTGCAACTTTGTTGCATTGCCAAAGAAGGGAATCCTGGGTTTTGAATGTGATGCGAGTGAGCTTCTGTGATTTAAGACTTGATTTTCCCACGTCCACACTTACTCTACTTGTTTTTACATCATTTGTTGTTTGGATTAAACTCATTTCAAGGGGTTTGCTTTTGTTTAAATATATAATGAGAGGCTCACTGCCTATAATCCCAGTGAATGAGGAAACCAAAGCAGGAGGATTGCAAGTTCAAGGCCAGCTTCAGCAATTTGGGCCCTGCTCAAAATAAAAACATGAAAAGGGCTGGAGATATAGCTCAGTGGCAAAGTGCCTCTGGATTCAATCCCCAATACAACCCCCCCCCCCAAATAAAAAAAATAAAAAGCACAGCCACCAGAACAGAAGAAGAAAGAAAATATGCAACGGGAATAATGTTCGACTTGAGCCACGCTTGCTGGTTCATTTGTTTGTTCTTTGTGCTGGGAATTGAACCCAGGGGTTTGCCTGTGCTAGGTGAGTGGTCTCTCCATGAGCTCCATCCCCAGCCCTACATTTCTGTTCTGTTTTGTTTTGCATTGCTGGTGATTGAACCCAGGGCCTCTACCACTGAGCTATATTACCAACCCCATAAAACACATCTTAATATTGGCTCGTAATTGTTAGCTTATTTTGTGAAATAACTTACTAAGACCTACAGGTCTAAATTAAGCCAGTTTAGGTGTATTTTTGTATCCCAGGAATTGTAAGAATAGAGGTAAGTTGGGAAAATATGTTAATAGCCTGGTACAGACACATGCCTGTAATCTCAGTGACTTGGGTCGGGGGGACTGAGGCAGGAGAATTGCAGATTTGAGACCAGCCTCCGCAGTTTAGTGATCCCTAAGCAACTTAGTGAGAATGTCTCAAAATTAAAAAAAAAAAAAAAAAAAGTTGGGGATGTAGTTTGGTAGCAAAGCATCCCTGGGTTCAATGTTCAGTACAAAAAAAAAAAGAAAAGTCAAGAAAATATGTTGATTATATTGTTCTGTTGAGGGAAAAATCAATGTGTTTAAAAACTGGAACTTTTGGCTGGGGATGCACCTCAGTGGTAGAGCACTTGCCCAGTATGCTTAAAGCCCTGGGTTCAATGCCCAGTACCACAAAACAAGGGACAAAAACTTGACAGTGTATTTACATCACAGAATACAAGCACTATTTATAGTTGGGCTTTGAAAACTTCTGATATTGTTTATAGGAAATGTATAAAAGAAATGGTTTGAAGTTTTGGTTATATTTTTATATTTATAAAGCAAGAGTTTAATCAAAATGGTCACTGTTCTTTTTTATTGTGAGACATTTCAATAAAAATGTTTAAAACAGAATCACTGCTTTGGGACAGTGCTGTGCGTGGAGTTGCTAACCTTAGTGTACTGGTAGAAATCTTGCACGTTTTTTCCCCAGTGTCATTGGCTGGGGGCTGTTGGGTGAGAGCTTGGCAAAATGCCCTTTGGTCTGGGCCGTTGAAGCTGCTCTCCCCGCGCTCCCCCATCGTGTGTTATTTTGGGTTCCTGCAGTTGCAGGGGACACTGGATCTGGAGCCTGAAGACTGGGAATTAGAAGTTGCAACACAGTTGTGTGATTGACTGCATGTTGTTCATATTGGGAATTCAGTTTTCTCATGGGCAGAATCGACTCTTAACCCCTCCAATTTGCATGGAAGTTGTGTGACACATCACTTGCTGGGTTATGTAATGCTTTTTTTTTGGTACTAGGATTGAACCTGTTAGGTGGCAGTTAGACATGAATAGTGGGTCAGAAGTTTTAAGAAAACACTTAGTACAGGGTTGAGGATGTAGTAGCTTAGTGGGAGAGAACTTGCCTAGCATGCATGAGGCCTCAAGTTCTATCCCCAGCACCTAACAACAACAACAACAAAATCTTGGTACAGAGCAAATCAGTTAATCAGCCCTGCCTCAGTTGTGCTGCAAGATCTGACAAGATAGCTAGTTATGAGCCTTTGCCTAATCTCAGCCCTATAAACTATTTCCTCTTACAACAGGAGGAAGATATATAAATTGAGGCAGGAAACAGGATGTGTTTGCTCAAAAGGGTGTTGTTAAAACATTTAGCAAGACCCTACAGAAAAAACAGAGATTCCTAGACCTAGGAAATCAGGATGAATAATACTGGAGCCTACCACCACAAATTCTGTAAAACCACATCCATTTGGGACTTGTCAGGCAGGCCAACGTGACTGTGACCAAGCATTGCTCTTAGGTCATTGGCTAATGTAGTCTTGACAGTCCAGAGCCCAGACATGATAATTAAGTGGGATTTAACAGTATCCCCTCCTACTCCAATAAAAGGTAGAGGACCCACTCTCTTCCTTGAGGGTGTTCCCCCACTTCTTTCTCTTATAATAAACTTTGCTATGCTTTACTAACTAGAGTGTTTGAAATCCTCTCCTGTGAAGACACGAACTGAGAATACAATGCAATCTCTGGTAAGATCTTATCTCAGGTATCAAATCCAGAGGCGCTCTACCTTTTGAGACAGGATCTTGCTAAATTGCTGAGGCTGGGATTAGAGGGTGAAATTTAGCTCCTAGCATTTTGAAAAATTTTTTAAGCAACAAAGCTACCCAGGCTTTCTCAGGATGGTGAAAACCAAATGAGGTCATGCATATGAAAAGAACTTAAGATAATTTAAAAAATGAAAATAGCAATTATCTAGATGTAAATCTTACTTCATACAAACTCCTTTATTTGAAATGATGTGTTTGGGGGCTGGAGTGGTGGCTCACACAGCAGTTGGAGCGCTTGCCTGGCATGCACAAGGACACAGGTTCAAACCCCAGCTCCACATATACAACTAAGTGTCGGCCGGATGGAAAAATAAAACAAATGACACATTTATTTCCTTTAAGTTAAACCAAACCAGAGTCACCATCCCACAAAGATGGTAAGAAATTTGGTCTATCAGTCATTGGGGGTAAAGGGCCTACTCAGTGTCATATCTAGAAGGCATAAATAGTACTCTGAAATGAGGGTGAGGGGAACTCTAGCTTTCATCATGAATTCCACAGGCTTTTTTTTTTTTTTTTTGAGAAAGAGAAATTTTTATTCAATTTTTCATGTGGCTGTTGTGACTTTGTTGTGTACTCTTGGTGCTGGGGTTTGAACCCGAATCCTCACACATGCCAGGCTACCTTGGAGCCTCCGGTCCAGCCCCTCCATAAGCTTTCTTGTCCAACCTGTACCAACAGCTTTTTTTTTTGTTGTTGTTGCTGTTCAAGATAGTCTTACATTTAGGAGGGAATCGTTGCCATACAAACATGAACAAATGCTTAATGCCAGCACAAACCAAGGCTGATGCCATTCTGTGATCTCACCCTACTCCCCACCGGGATCCCATCATTCCCCCTACTATACCCCCGTGTTAGCTGGGCTTCTCATGGAAGTCGAAGGTTCTCCACTGGGTTAACAGCTCCATACTCTCTCCCTCCAGTAGCCTTGATCACCCTCCTGTCCCCCACCTCCCAACCAAACTCTGGTGCTATTGCGTCCCTGCTACACTGGCTTAGGTAAGACCCTCCTATGTCTGTGGTCCAGCCTTTGCAGGATGGCTAAGCATTTGTTCCATCTGTGTCCTGCGTGTTCACCTGGCCTTCCCATGGAGTAATATATATTTATGAAGAACTAGAAATATTGGTTAAGACTTTAGATGGCTAGTTTGGTTCTTGCCAAAAAATAAACAAGCAAAAAACCCCGAGGCTGTGTTTTTTGGTGCTCCCATGTGGTCCCAGCTACTCAGGTTGCTACTCAGGAGGCTGAGGCAGAAGGATGGCTTGAGTCCACGGAGTTGCAGGCCAGCCTGGCCAAAATAGACCTGCACCTTAAAAGAAAAAAAAGTCCTTGAGACAAGAATGTGCAAAGTACCTTCTTGGACTGAGAGGGGGAAAATGTTCATAGAAAAAAATACTAATTATTCTAGTAAGATACCTAGTCACAAAGTTTTAAATTATTTTAGAATGCAAGTGAAAAACAAAAACATCCTTACATAGTTGCATTAATTTTATCTGTTCTACATGTTGGGTTTTCAGAAAGCTCAAGCTTCTAAAAGTTGAGAGTGAAGATTAATAAGGGAAGATCTTTTAGCAGGAGCCCTCATGGTGACAGGACAAGGATGGTGTATAATATACTGTGGCTTGGATTGAATACGGATTGCAAATTGGCATGGCTTAAAAAGTATGTTGACTCATTCGCTTAGTATGGTGACTCCACTTTTGACCTGTAAAGTAGAACGTGTCCCTGGAAAATTACTATCCTTATTTTTTTGTTTTTTCTTTTTAAAATGAAATCAGATCTCTTTAACAATAAATCTTAAAGTTCAGTATTTTAATCAAATGGCTCTTGGCCAAGAACCAAAGGGAATTGAAGTCTAATAGTCACTAAGACTATTTTAAAAAGTATGCATGTGCGAAGGTGAACACTGATCCCCCATGAAAACCATACTTGTTTCATTGAAGACCCAATTTAACAGAATGCTTCTAAAAATTCCAAAGTGGTTGTAATCTCCAGAGCATGTTTTTGTTTTCTAATTAACAGACTGTTTAGAATTGAAATGTTGGCATGAAAATGATTTTAAAGGTAATTTTAGTCTTTTTTCTTTAGAATGTTTAGAGGATTCAACAAATTCATGGAGCACCTGCTCTAGGCTGGGCACTATTTCAGGTCTTGGGGTAGAATGAGGAATAAGACCCCCTAAGGTAACATTTTTAGGTAGGTTTTTTTTTTTAAATTTGGTTTAAGCGCTTTAAGATATAATTCACATTGAAATGCAATTCATGTTTAAAGTGTACAATCCGATGATTTTTAGTGTATTCAGAGTTGTGCAACCATTTCAATTTTAGACATTTTCATCACTTCAAAAAGAAAGTAGTACCTTTTAGCCATCACCTTAATTCTTTCATCCTCCCATCCCTAAGTACCCATAAATCTACTTTCCTGGGGCTGGAGTGGTGATTTGGTGGTTACAGCGCTTGCCTGGCATGTGCAAATACATGGGTTCCAAACCCCAGCACCACGGTCCACAGCAAAGTCTCAGAGCAACGAAAGCCACACGAAAAACTAAATAAAGACTGTTTCTTTTACTCTCTCACTATCCGTCTCTTTAAAAAAAACCAATCAACAAACAAAAAACAGCAAACTACTTTCCTATAGTTTTTTTGCCTGGACATTTTGTATCAATGGAATCACACAATTTTTGGACTTTTGTGTGGTGTCTTTGATTTGGGCAGTTTTCAAGGTTTGTCCGTAATGTATTATGTATCAGCATTTCATTTTTGTGGCCGAATAATATAATATTCCACTGTATAAACTACCCACTCATCACTTGATGGACAGTAGGGTTGTCAGCCCCTTTGGGTTAGGACAATGCTATTCCGGAGGCTTGTGTACAGTTTTGGGTGGATGTGTTTTCATTTCCCTGGGGTACATAAAGCTAGGAGTGTAATTACGAGGTCAAATGGTCACTCTTACGTTCACCTTTGACATAATTCTCCAGAGACGTTGCCCCGTTTTTACCTGCCTCACTTTGGAGTGTTTGAGGGAACACATTCTTATTTCCTGCTGCATTAGGTAGGTTAAGATTCTGCTGCAGGCTACTAGTAAACAGAAACTTAATACTGTTAAGTTTTTATGGTGGGGGGCAAGTCTTTGTGATTTCCCCAGCACCAAGTCCCCTCTCGGACGCCAAGGAAGTTGCCAGGACGACCGGGGTGCTCGTGGGTAACCCGCTTTTTTATAGGGGGGGCGGTTCAAGGAAACCCGGGTCCCGGGGCCCCGCGGCCAGGCAACGCGGCCAGGCCAGAGCCGCCGTCAGCGCCGGCGGGTCGGTGTCACGCCGGGGCTCGGGTCTCAGCGGACGCCGCCGGCGTCGGCGGGTGCAGCCGCGCGGGTGTCGCGGAGCATGCTGCTGGGTGCCGGCCCCCGGGGCCCGAGGCCCGGGCCTGCGCCCGCCAGGCGGCCGCGCGACCGCTGGGGGCGGGGGACGAAGGCCGCGCCCCCGCGCCCGTCCCGCCCGCGCCCCGCTGGGGGCGGCGGCCAGCCCCGAGCCCGCCGAGGCTCTTCCGCGCCGGCAGGGGCAGCAGCGGGAGCGGCGCGGGGCGGAGCGGCGCGAGCAGCCAGGAGCGGCCCAGCCCGGCCCGGCGCGGCGGCGGCGGCAGCAGCGACGCCAGAGCCCGTGGGCGCCGTTCGCGAGGCCGCCGTAGGCGCCTGGCCGCAGCGCGGGGAGGCCCGGGGGCTGGAGGCCGCCGCCGCCGCCATGCCGCTGCTCTTCCTCGAGCGCTTCCCGTGGCCCAGCCTCCGCACCTACACGGGCCTCAGCGGCCTGGCCCTGCTCGGCACCATCGTCAGCGCCTACCGCGCCCTCAGCCAGCCCGAGGCCGGGCCGGGAGAGCCGGAGCCGCTAACGGCCCCGCTGCAGCCCGAGGCGCCCGTGCCCGCCCGGCCTGGCGCGGGCGGACCGCGGGCCCGCGACGTGGCCCAGTACCTGCTCTCGGACAGCCTCTTCGTGTGGGTGAGCGAGGCTCCCCGGGCCCGCGGCGGGGAGCGGGCGGGGGCGGGGCGGGGGCCGCCATGTCACCCATTATCCGTGGGGGCGTGGCCGGCGGGGTCCCCGCTCCGCGGCCCCCGAGCGCGATCCCGGGGTGGGGGGGCGGGAGCCCGCGAGCGGGGCTGGGAAGCGGGGCGCGCTGTGGCGCCTGGCCTGGCCCGGGGGCACCGAGTCGGGGTCCGGAGCGGCCCTGGGGAGGGGGCGAGCGGGGCCGCGGGCGGGTGGGGCCGGCGAGCGTGGATCGACCCGGTTTGGGGCGCGCGGCGGGGAAGTCGAAGCGCTCGCGGGCTGGGCCGAGCCCGGGGATGTGCTTAGCGGGCTCCGGAGGAGAATCGAGGCCTGGCGTGGTCGGCGCCTGGGACGCTCGGCAGAGGCAGGTCCACAACTTTTCCGCTGGGGGTTTGTGTTTGCCGTTTCGTGTTGGCCCTGCCCTCTTGGGCGCTCTTCCGTGAAGCCCCAAACTGCGCCCCCTTTGCTGCTGCCTTGACCTGATGGTTCACAGCGCCTCCTTTGATGTCCCAAGGCGTCGAGAGGCGACTCGTCCCTGTCACTAAGGAGACCCGCTTTTAGCGGCGATCGGTTTTACCGCGAGGTTCCCGGGGCAGCGGCGCGCACGTGGCTCGAGCGCCGCGGTGGTTTATTGGCACGGCTGGTCGCAGGGCGGCAGGTCCGTGGCGTTTTCCTTAAAGAACTCGCTTCCACCCTGTTCTCTCAAGCCCTCAGCGACTGGAAAAGTTGCTCCAGGATTTAAAGCCTGTCCCCTGGGTTCACTGGGGCGTCTTGGATCTTGCCGCCTCCTGCAGGTTCCCACTTGGGGTTGAGCTGAGGCTGCAAATGACTGAGAGATTAATAGTCCGTGTTTATAGAATGATATGCAACTCATCTGCTATAATTATTCCCACTGTGCTTCCTCGGGAAGCAGCGGGATTTGTGAACTCTGGGCGGTGGATTAAGGCCCCCGGCCCTTCCCACCAAGAGTTTTAATGGAAGGCAGGGAGGGGTGACTTTCTTGTTTCTCTGCTCCTTTCTGAAACTGAACCTTACCAGAGCCCAAGACCCTGGAAGAGAAGCAGCTGAACTCATATTTCTTTAATTTCAAATCTGTGTTTGCGATTAAGTTATTTGGCAAACAACTTGATCGAACAGTACCTGTGCCAGATGTGAAGATTACAGTGTAGGGGTTTTTATTGGTTTGTTTGTTCGGTTTTTTTTTTTGTTGTTGTTGTTTTTAAAGAGAGAGAGGAGGAGGAGTCAACTTTATTCATTTATTTTTTCATCTGGATTCGGTTTCTCCAACACTCAGTTCTGTACGTGGTGCTGGGGTTTGAATCCAGGTCCTTGCCGGTGCCAGGTAAGCACGGTACTTGCTGAACCACCCCTCCAGCCCCTGTAGTGTATTGATGTATTTAAGTCTAAGATACAAACAAGCCTTTGAGAAGGAACCACTATTGTATTTATATAACTCCTAGTGTTAATAATTACCCCCCAGAAGTGTTTTTTGGTTTGTTTGTTTTTTTTTTTTACAAAACCCATCTTGAAATTCCAAAGTTGATACCTCTTTTTTTTTTTTTTTTTTTTTTTAAGAGAAACAACTTTAGTTTTTCACATGGCCTTTGTTGCTCCAACACCTAGTTGTGTAATGGTGCTGGGGTTTGAGCCCAGGTCTTTGTGCTTGCCAGGCAAGCGCAGAAACTGCTGAGCCACCCCAACCTCAGCCTCTTCTTAATGCATTGTCTAAAGCCTATTGATTTTTCTGTGAAAATTACAATTTTTAAGAAACTTTCTTTTTTTCCCCAGATCTTGCTTCATGGAAGTCTATAATTTCTTCTTGTCTGTGGATACTTTTATTTCTCCATTGGGCTTTACACTGTTTTTCTTCTGTTTTCCTCTGGGTTTTTACATGTTCATTTTGGCTCAGCTTCTCCATGTGTGTGCACTGTAAGTTTTCTTCAATGCCCATTGCATTGTTTGTGCCTTAGAGTGGAAGTCACAGTCTCAAAAACCTTCCCCAGTGTCCTGACAGGTGATGTTATTGAGTGAATATATATTGGTGCCTTTGTCAAAATAGATGTTCCTTGAACCCTGCTCATAGGTTTTCAGTTAATTTTTTTTTCAAAAACATGGCCTGCTAAGGCCAAGCAAGACAGAACAAAGCTGGTGCTTCTGCCAGTTTGCATATCCTGCTAGCTATTTAGCATTTTGGAATTCTAAAATTTATCTTTGTAGAGGACAATTTAGACTGATACAGGTCTGCTAGCATCTCAGGAAGTTTTTTTTTTTTTATTAATACATTCAATTCAAAATCTTTCAAAGGTGCTGTATTGGGTACTTTGGAGGGCATAGCTGTAAGCACAGTCCCTCTGCTCTTAAAGTGATTCATATGTAAATGAGGCAAAATGTAATGAGCTATGATAGATGTACAAACAAAACATGGAGCAGCTTGGAGGAAGGAAAAAGTAATTCTGCCTGGGGAAAGACTCATGGAAGGTGGTATGTGAACCTGACCGTAGAAGATGGGAGGGGTCCCAAGCAGTGGAGCTGGCATCTCCAGAGTGGCTCCTAAACCACACTACTAAAAATCCACTGAATCTTGTGGTTTAAGAGGGAGGTTGAGAGGGTGAAGAGGAGACCCAGATGTAACAGGAAATGGCTCCACTTGCTGTGAGAGAAAGGAAGTAAACAGCCCCTTGGAAGGTTTATTTCTCCAAGTTTGGAGCTCAGGCTAACTGACCTACACCACACAGTTTTCAGTTGTTACTCATCTGCCTCTCATAAAGTGAGAAAAAATAATATGGAATTATAGAACTGACCAGATAAGTCTGTTCTAAACTTAAAAAAATTAATTAAAAAATAGATAATACGGGCTCATAGTATGAAAGCGAAAGAGTACAAAAGTGATGGTGAAAACTATCTCCCTCTTTCCCTGCCACTTGCTTCCCTCAGACAGGTGTAGCCGTTACCAGGTTCTTGTAATTAGTGCTGGTGCTAAATTGGACACTAAGAAATATCCAAACTGCTCTTAAGTCCTCGGCAGTTCACATCTGCCTGTCTACACACACACACACACACACACACACACACACACACACTTGTGTACTTTTTTTTTAAGAGAGAAAGGGAGAATTCATTTTAGTTTTTCATCTGGCCTTTGTTTCTCTGACATAGTTGTGTATGTGGGTATGTGGTGCTGGGGTTTAAATCAGGGTCCTCACATAAGCACTCCAACTGCTGAGCCACTACTCCAGCTCCGTACATATCCTTCATTACTCAGAGTGTAACACAGTTAATCACATTTTTGCATCTTGCTTTTTTCAGTGATCTGGAAGTCATCTTGCATTTTTGTTTATCTTGAAATTATCTTGACGTAACCTTAACCTTGGTATTTGTTATCTTGAAGATTCCATATAATCCTAGTAATAAAGATAGAGCTGCTGGGATGATTTTACTGGCTTTATTTGAATCCACAGAATGCATGTTTTACAGTTTATTCAACTGAGTCTTCCATGATGGAAATTTGTTTCTATTTTTCTTCATAAACAGTGAACCTATTAGAGGTTTAGTTTGGATTCTGCCCACAAGAAAAATTAATTATCTGTGTAGAACAGATAAAATGATTAGCTTTTTTACTGTTGTCTAAGTGAATAAAATGGTTGTTTACATCAGGCTTTGCTGGAAGGGAGCCTCAATAGGATTATCAGGGCCAGAGCATTTATTTGTTCCACTGTGTGGATGTTTTATTATTGTTGTTGTTAGTATTGTGGTGCTGGGGATCAAACCCATGGAGTTCTGTGGATTTAGATCTGGGCTAATATGTTGATTCTGTAGGTAGATTCGTGGGTGGAATCTAATTTGGGATTTGCTTTTAAATGGGAAATGCTACAGTTGTTTCTTTTAATATTTTCAGTTCTTCAAGGCTTTATCAATTGAGACTAAGTTAATGTATTCTTTTATTTTTGATACCATGGATTGAACCCAAGGGTGCTTAACTTCTGAGCTGAATCCCCAGCTTTGTTTTAAAGTATTTTATTTTGAGGCATGGTCTTGCTAAGTTGCTGAGGGTGGTTTTGAATTCACAATGCTCCTGCATCAGCCATCCGAGTCATTGGGATTATAGGCATGTGCCCACTGTCTCTGGCTTACCATATTCTTTTTTTTTTTTTTTTGAGAGAGAGAAAATTAATTTTCTAAATTTCTAGTACTTTGTTGTGTACATTGGGCTGGTGTTTGATCCCGGGTCCTCACACATGTCAGGAAGTGCCATAACCACCCAGCCACCACTCCAGCCCCAAGTTAACATATTCTTATTAGAAAATAGGATTATGGGAGCTAGAGTGGTGGCTCAGTGGTTATGGCACTTGTCTGGGAAGTGCAAGGACGTGGTTTCGAACCCCAGCACCATGTACACAACGAAGTCTTGGAGCAATGAAAGCCACATGAAAAACTAAAAAAAACTGATTCTCTCCCCCCCCCCACTGTCCCTCTCTCTTTAAAAAGAAAAAAGAAAAATATGATTGTGAAATTAAGACATTTTTCTATAAATAGTTATTGATAATCATTAAGGTGTTCTAAAAAAACACTTTGTTCATAATCTTAAGATGATTTTTAGCTGCTTCTAAACCTTAGTGACGTTGGCTTTCATATAAAGATCACAGATTATCACTTTTCATATAAATTCCCTTTCTTGTGACCATATGCTTTCTCAAGCCTCTTTTTCTTTCTCAGCGAGCTAATTTTCTTTTTTTAATGTATTTTTTTTAAAGAGAGATAATCAATTTTATTTTTTTCATCTGGCCTTTGTTTCTCCAAAGCTTAGTTGTGTACGTGGTGCTGGGGTTTGAACCCGGATCCTCGTGAGTGCTAGGCAAGCGCTCCAACTGCTGAGCCACCGCTCCAGCCCCTTAGCCAGCCAATTTTCAAATCGTCCATTTAAATTAAAATAAGAAATGGTTGTCTACGGATGATGGGATTATGAAAGACTTTACCTTTTTGGTGGGGAATAAATCAAAGAAAAATTTTATACCTATTTTGTAATTTGTATACTTTAAAAAAAATAAGCTTAACTGAGAAGTAGTAAATAGTGCTTTATTTTTTGTTTTGTGACCCAAGATATGCAAAGATGCTGTTTTGGATAGAGAAATAATTAAATGATCCTAAATTTGATTTCTTTCTCATTATTCTCATGGCAGTCCGCTTGAGCTTCTGAGAGATCCTGTCATGTTTTCGGTGTTCTGGAGGTTCTCAAAGCTCCAGAGTTCAGGGTCTAGATCACCCTCATTTTTCTAACCTTGCCTTGAGCAAGTGCTAAATGTGTTGCATTGACAAACACACTCATAGTCTACATGCAAATCAGGAAGAAGTTTTTTTTTTTAAATTGTGATTAAGCTGGGGAATGTTTGGTTGATTAGAAATACTCTGGCTGGGGCTGGTAGCATGAGGCTTGTGGTTTTGTGTTACGACATTTCTCCTAATTTACACAGATGAGGTTCTGATTGACTGGCAGAGCACAATGAAGACGAGCCTTTTATAACATCTATTTCATCACCTTGGAAATTAGCTTTGTTGGTTATCTGGAACATTTTGAATAGAGCTGTTGGCACTGGGAGTCGCAAGGGATAAAGGATGTGTTAGTTAGCTAGTCTGAGTCTTCTTTCCTGGTTATTTGAAGAATTTAAGTACCAAAAGCTTCCTTTTCAACAGAACTGTTTTTAATTATTTAAAAACCTATTGCATATTTCCTGGTCCTTTTAGATAGCAGAATAGCACTAAACATAATTTATTCTTATTGTAATGAATCAGAGTTGCCATTATGTGTTCTACCAAAGGGGTGGATGGTGTGAGGTACTAAGGGAGCCCTGGAGAGAGATTATGGGGATGGCTTTCTTAAAATCTCTTTCATCCCTTTTTCCACCATTTGCTTTTAAAAGTAGAGGGAAGAATGACTTGGAAAGAAGAATCTGGCCACCTACTGTGGGTCAAAGGTTGAAGCAGCCTTTACCCTGAGTCGGTGCCTCTGTTCACTTGCTCTCAGTGAAAATCATCTTTTCTTGCTTTCTCAAGATCCTCTTGGCTTTTTAAGGTCATGTAGAGTTTTCAAATCATTTCAGCATCAGTAATGTGATATGCAACCCTGACCTCTTAATCAGGGACAGCCCACTCTTCCATTTCGTAAGCTTTTAGATCGTTGTTTAAACGTAACACTGTCTTTTATTTTAAGAAAATTTCTCACTGAGTGTGGAAGGCCTTGATTTTGCATTGATATTCCAGTGCAGCCTTTCATTTCTTAGCCCCCACCCCCAGATTTCTTCTTCCTGTTTTCCCCACTCCCCTCTAGTACTCCAGAACCTTTACTTGAAAACCAACACCAAGCATGGAAAACTTTTGGTTGACAGAATCTCCCAGTACGTGTGTGTGTGTGTGTGTGTGTGTGTGTGTGTAGTATTAACATTTTGATTATTAGCTCTCCATGATCATGTGACTTGTCTGTGACCATAAATCTTCCTGCCCACGCCTCTTATTTGTTTGGCAGGGCTGCATGTTTGGGTGCTTGATTTTTCTGATCATGTGATACTTTCAGTTTCTAAACAGTTTTCTTAAAGCTATCAAAATCTTCATATAGGAAATGGTGCGTCTGCAGTTTATCAAGTGCATATAACTTGATGCATAGAGTGCAAAGTTTACATAAAGTTCAGATAAAACTGAAAGGCAAGGTGGCCTGCTGGAAGTTACACACTGGGACAAGGAATTGTGAATTAACTGTTAAGCTGGTACTGCTTTGCCCCCGCCCCTCTTCTCAATCCTCTTCCTGCTGCCCATGAAAGTGCCCCTTTGATTATTACTGACCTTGTACCAGTGGAGAATGGGAAAGGCTCCATCACTGGAAATGGAGGCTGAATTCCTAACATGAACGTTTTAGAGCATTTTTATTTTACAATAGGGAGGAACTAAGATTTCTTTTCTTTGATTTGTGTGCAGGTTCTGGTAAACACTGCTTGCTGTGTTTTGATGTTGGTGGCTAAGCTTATCCAGTGTATTGTGTTTGGCCCTCTTCGAGTGAGTGAGAGACAGGTAAGTCTAGACTGTGGGTAAATCCTTGCGACCAGATTAAACAAACCAACCAACCCCTTTTTATCTGGTATAATTTCAAACATATAAAAGTTCCATGAGTATTATAGAGAATTCCTGTATACACTTTATCCAGATTCACCAAATACTATTGTTTTTATATTTATTTGGGCTTATTTTTCTCCAACTAGTCTGAGATATATGCTGTTATTATAAGACGACTCCTATAGATGGAAAAGGTAAAGCAAAGGAATGTTAAATGACTGTCCCAAGGTTAGATGGCAGAGCCACAGTTCAAAACCAGGACACAATGGGCTGGAGCAGTGGCTTGGTGGATTTTGGGCTTGCCTGGCAAGAGTGAGGATGCAGGTTCGAACCCCAGTACCACGCACACAATGAAGTATCTGAGCAATGAAGACCACATGAAAAGCTAAATAAAATTGATTCTTTCTCTCTCTCACCGTCTCTTCTCTTTAAAAAGAATAATATCAATTTAAAAAAAAACCCACAGGACACACAGTTTTCTAAGTTCATCGTGTACTTTTCCTGTCCCAGGTTTGGGGTAGCTTATTTTATTGGGGAATGGTATTGGGAAGCCTAGATATATATTAGCTATTTGTGCTCATTGCTGTTGGGGTACCTACCTGCTTGGTGCACAGAGTTATGGGATGCTCCTAGATTTTTTCTCTCCAGTTCATTTTCCCCGCTGTCCACAAGGTGTATCCCAGAGTACAGTGTGGTGTTTATAGATTCTTACAACAATTTTTTTTCTTTTTTTTTTTTAGTAATGGGGATTGAACCCAGGGGGGCAATTAAGCACTGAGCCACATCTCCAACCCCTTTTTTAAAATTTTGAGACAGGGTCTGTGTTGCCTAGGGCCTCACTAATTTGCTGAGGCTTGCTTCAGCCTCCGGGTCACTGGATTACAGGTGTGTGCCACCATGACCGGCAGTGAGTCTCATTTTTAAGTAGTCTTTTTGTCAGCTTTCCATGCATTTAGGCTCAGTTATTTCTGTTTTCAATTTTCCTTTTTTCTGTTTTAATTTTTTTAAATTGTAAAACATTTACATGATTCAAAAAAATATATAAATAGAATTCATAGAAGTCATGCTTATTATCTTCTTCACCCAATTCCCTCCCAGCTACATAGGTAGCTGGATAATTATGTGTTTTAATATCTTGTAGGGCTAGACCTCTAATCTTGCCCCCCACCATTTCAGGGTAGTGAAGATTTTTAAAACTGGAAGTTTTCAGTTCAGGAGAGTACTGTGAAGTGAATACATACACACTGATTGATTTCTTTGGGAACCAAGTGATTAATACTTATAAGAAATCATAAAAAATTAGTAATCCTTGAATTATTAATGGTGAAGAAGTAGAAACTCATGCAGAAATACAGACAAAGCTATTCATTATAATGTTTTCTGAACAGTGGAAAATGAAACCGTTTGTCTGTAACTGTTAAAGTGATACATTGGTATATTCTGAGAATATTCACTGACAGTGGTAAAGTTCTCCCAGTATGGTAGAGAACAGTGCCCCAGAATTGATGTATTTTGTAAGTTGGAGAAAGATAAATGTGTAGAAATGTTAAGGCAGCATTTGCATTTTACTTTTCTCGGTGTTTTTAATATTTTATTAATTATGGGATGGCAAATGATCATGTACTATTTGTTTTTAATCTAAAGAATGTTTTTTGAAAAGTCTAATCTTTAGTTGTTCAGAATCCAGAAAGTAGAAGATATTTATTGTCCATACTGTTCATCTCTACGTTGTTTAGAAAGTATTTTTTAAAAAACAGAGGGACAGAGAGAGTGAGTGAGAGAGAGAGAGAGAGACAGAATCAATTTTTATTTAGTTTTTCACATGGCTTTCATTGCTCTGACACTTAGTTGTGTATGTGGTGCTGGGGTTTGAACCTAATATATTCGCACATGCCTGGCAAGCACTGTAACCACTGAGCCACTGCTCCAGCCCTGTAGAAAATATTTTTATTTTTTAGTACACAGGTAGTAGACTGATTGCTACCTTTTTTATGGCTAAAATCAGGGTTACAATCCAGAGATTACAAGTTACTTTCTGGGTATCTCACTTCTGTTCTTTTGAGAACTTTTTTCCTTTGTCTTCTGCTTTCCTGTGCACAGGTGTTCGAAAGCAAAGTGCAGAATATTTCTTCCACAGAAGGGCACTTTTATTATGTTAACTTCTCTTATCTGGGTTAGGTGTGTTGGTATTCACCTTTATAAACCTTTTTCTTTTTAGCACCTCAAAGACAAGTTTTGGAATTTTATTTTCTACAAGTTCATTTTCATCTTTGGTGTGCTGAATGTCCAGACGGTGGAAGAGGTGGTCATGTGGTGCCTGTGGTTTGCTGGACTTGTTTTTCTGCATCTGATGGTTCAGCTCTGCAAGGACCGATTTGAATATGTGAGTTTTTAGCCAAGCTTCTTGCTGGCTTAGGCACATATTTTCCAGGTGTGAATTGTGTAATATGAACTAGCCATAGTGGGGATGTTCCAGGTAGCTCTCAAGGAGAAGTCTCTGGGTCAGGTATCCATTGCCGATTTCTTGAGGAACATCTGCTGCTGCCAAGGGATACAGAATTGGTCTGGGGAGGTTCCCCCCTCCTTTATGGTGTTACATTATAAGGTGCGTGGAGTCAGTTCACCTAAACAAACGGCACACGCAGTGCAAGGAATCCTTGGTATATACACTGAATAAAATCTTTTCTCAGTTCCTCCCATTTCCGCCCCTTACCCTGATTCTTGGAGCTGTTTGTTTGTTTTATGGGTATTGGGGATTGAATCCAGGGGGCTCCACCACTGAGCTATATCCTCAGCCCCTTTTTATTTTTTGAGACAGGGACTCACTGTGTTGTCCAGGCTGGCCTATACTTAGGATCCTCCTTGCTCAGACTCTCGACTAGCTAGGATTACAGGTGTGTGCCACCAGCCTGGCTCTTGGAGCTCTTCTTTTGACTAGTTATGCTTTCTCCATGGGTCGGGACTACGCTGTCCTCAGCTTCCCTTATTTCAGAGAAGCCAGTCCTTTCCTGCGTGGGTGGAGAAACACCTTGGTTTTCAGGGCAGAGCTGTGCAGGACTGCTTCCCTCAGAGTGCTTCTGCACCAGTCGCCTGGGTCCCAAGTAAGCGTGCACCTGCTCTGCTTCAGTTCAGCGCTTTGCAGGGCCTCATTTGCCCCGCCCTTACCCCAGTTTTCACTGATGAAGTGGCACTTGCACTTCGGTTTGAGTTTTACTCCCAAAGGCTTCACTTCTTTTACATTTCAGCCCTGTCACAGATAGGAGCTTCTAACCTCCCAAACAGGTTTGTTATCTACACCTGCTACCTCTGGAGTCACAGCTCCAGGCCTGCTTTTCAGGCTGTTGCCTTCCTTGCATAATATTACCATAACATTGAAACAGTGGCAAATCTGCACCTGATTACATTTCAGGTGTCTTAGCCCTTACAGGCTAGGAATGTCCTCCAAGTGGATTTGGGGGTCGAGGGTGAGGATTGGAGCAGGATTGATAAACACAACAGAACATGACACTGTTCTGAGTGCTGTTAAAAGATGCGATTGTGCATCCTTAGTAAGTTGCTTCCGCAGGCTTATCTCAGTCGTAGGAGGCTCCTTGAGAATGTAAGATGAAAATATAATGCATCTTATTATATTTGGTGAATTAAATGATAAAGACCTGTAAATATCAGCAGCTCGTGCTCCTGGTTAAGTCACTGGAGAATTTTGACAGTGGGATAGTGGAATACTTTTTGTGCCCACACACGAAGATGCCAAGCTTGACCTTGAGTTTCTTAGGGTAATTTACCGCTGGCAAGAAGAGGAACGAGCTGCCTTCTTGTTTGTCCATTTCAGCTGTCCTTTTCTCCCACCACACCGATGAGGAGCCATGGGCGAGTCCTGTCCCTGTTGGTTGCCATGCTGCTCTCCTGCTGTGGCTTAGCGGTTGTCTGCTGTGTCACAGGCTACACCCATGGAATGCACACCTTGGCCTTCATGGCTGCAGAGGTAAGATGCTAGACACAGTTGCTCTGATTATATTCTTTGTATTTTCAGGGAAGCAAGAGGGTTATTGATAGATCATTTTCACCCTTGAAGTGATGGATGGATATTTGAACTTCTGAATTTTCATTTTATTTATTTTTTGGTGCTGGGGATTGAACCCAGAGGTGCTTGCCACTGAGCTACACCTCAAACCTTTTTTATTTTGAATTTTGAAATAGGGTCACACTAAGTTTGCTGAGGCTAGCCTCTAACTTGCCATCCTCTTTCCTCAGCCTCCTGAGTAGCTGGGGTAACAGGTGTGCGTCAGTGCACCCGCTTTGATCTTTCATTTTAACACACGTTTACTGAGGTCCCTTTCTGTGTTGAGTACTGGTACTGAATGCTTTTATGTGTGATATTTCATGTAATCCTTGCTACATCCTAACAAAATAATTGTTTTCTCCCACAATTATAGAGTACTTACTACATGCCAGGGGTTCTAAATGCTTTACATGTATTGACTCATTTTTATTGTTCCTATTAATGACAGAGATCCTGAGGCATAGAGGGTAAAATGAATTGCTTGTGGCAAGTGGCATAATCCAGATCTTCTGGCTCTAGAATAGGCTGAGTATTCCCTTAAGATGTTATAAACAACAGCTGCTGGTGGTGGTTAATGAAAAATACCAGGGGTTGAACGAACCCAGGGAACACTTTACCACTGAGCTACGTCCCCAGACCTTTTATTTTTTATTTTGAGACAGGGTCTCAAACTTGAGATCCTCCTGCCTCAGCCTCCAACTCACTGAGATTATAGGCTTGTGCCACCATGCTCCGTAGTACCTAATTTTTTAAAAGCTAGAGTATAAATTAAAATATTTTGTTACAGAGTAGTAAATACGTAAGCTATATTAATTATTTTGAAGAAAAATATTCTTTGTTGTGCTGGGGATCAAATCCATGTACAACAAATGGTTGTTGTACATGCCAGAAAAGTGCTATATCACTGAGCTATACTCTTGGCCCTCCATGAATTTTTTTTTTTGAAGAGAAAGAGGGAGGGCTGGAGCGGTGGCTCAGCGGTTTTGGCGCTTGCCTGGCAAGCACAAGGACCCGGGTTCAAACCCCAGCACCACGTACACAACTTAAGTGTTGGAGCAACTAAGGCCATGTAAAAAAATAATAAAGTTGGTTCTCTTTCTCTGTCTCTCTCACTGTCCCTCTCTCTTTAAAAAAAAAAAAAAAGAGAGAGAGAGAGTGAGGAAGAAAGAATCAATTTTATTTTTTCATCTGGATTTTGTTTTTCCAACACTTAGTTGTATATGTGGTGCTGGGGATCAAACCTAGGTCCTTGTGCATGCCAAGCAATGCTATGCAATTGAGCCACCATTCCAGTCCAATTTTTAAATTTTTCTTTCTTTCTTTCTTTTTTTTTTTTTTTTTTTTTTTTTTTTTTTTTTTTTTTTTTTTTTTTTTTTTTTTTTTTGTCATTAGGGATTGAACTCAGGGGCGCTTAGCCACTGAGCCACATCTCTAGCCCTTTTTTAATTTTTTGTTTAGAAATAGGGTCTCAATAAGTTTAGGGCCTTGCTAAATTGCTGATTTTGAACTTGCAATCTTCCTGCCTCAGTCTCCTGAGCTGGGATTACAGGTGTGCACTGCTGTACCAGCTTCTCTAAGATTAAAAAAGAAAATTAGTTTTTTAAACCTTGCAGAAAATACCAATTTCTGTTTAGGAGAAACCCAATTTTTTTTTTTTTTTTTATGTGTCCTTGTGTTCATGTGGCCATGTTTGCTTTTTTCTCAACCCAAAGACAAATTACTTTTATCTTTAATTGCTGTCATTTAAAAACAATGAACCACAGTAGTTTTCCCTTATTCATGATTTACTTTTCTACAGTTTCAATTATCTGCAGTGAACCAGTCTGAACATTTAGCTTTTATTTGGTGCCACTGAGCTAACACCCACAGCCCCACAGCTCGAAAGTTTTAAATTGCGCACCCTTCTGAGCAGCATGGTGAAATCTCTTGCCATGCCTCCGGGAACGTGAATCATTTCTTTGTCAGGTATCCACTTTGTACGTGCTCCTTACCTGTTAGTCACTTACCTGCCGTCTCGTTAGTCAGATAAACTGTTGTAATATCGAGTTGCTTGTGTTTATCCTTATTTTACTTATAATGACCCCAATGTGCAAGAGTGACTAGTGATGCAAAGGAGGCAGCAGGCTCAAACTCGGAAGGACAGATTAGCTGTGGTGCTGTACTGCAGTGCTTCGGGGCATGTAGTTGAAAAACTTGGTTATGTATAGGACTCAGTGCTGTCTGTGGTTTTAGGTATTCCCTGGGGTCTATTAGGTACTCTGAAGCTAATTAGCTAATATCACAACAAGTTATCCAGACAAGTATGAACTACTAATTGGGAATTTCTTAGAGCAGAGTTAAAATTACTTTGCTTAATAGTGTTCATTTCATAGTATAATGTAGTAGTATAAAAATTAGAGAAGGAGCATTTAGATACTTAAAACATTTGTAATTCTAGTTGAATACTTTCCATATATGGAAGGTATGCAGTTATCTTTCCTCTTGGAAAAAATCTCTTTAAAACTTTATTTACATTGACTTAGCATTAACTGGGTAGTCTTAGATATATTTTATTATGAAGCACTGTTTGATCCTGTTTGCTGTTTTTTGTTATTTAGCTTCTAGTAAATATCAAGTCTAAGTTTGGAAATGATGTGCCCCCAAATAAACACATTTAAGTTAGGCTTATGGGTTATACTATAGTAGAATAGTATGTACTTTTTTTTTTTTTTTTTTTGAGAGAGAGAATATCAATTTTATTTAGTTTTTCATGTGGCTTTTGTTGCTCAAAGACTTCGTTGTGTACGTGGAGCTAGGGTTCAAACCCATGTCCTCGCGCATGCCAGGCAAGTGCCTTAACCACCGAGCCACCGTTCCAGCCCCTAGTATATACTTTATTTTCAGCTTTTTGCTATTTATTCTTTTAAGAAAATTTAGCATGCTATAGGTTTGGTGTTTTGAACTGAGTTATATATTTTTTTATATTCATAGAGTTTTCCCCTCACGTAAAATATTGTCCACTTATAAATGGGAGTTTAATCTCAAACACAAAAGCAATTCTGTTCTGATAGGTTATGAGAAAATTTTGCCTAACGTTAATTTCCATAATAAAAAATAACATGGGAGCCTTTTTTAAAAATTTCTTTTATACTCTTTTTTTTTTTGGTAGACAAAAAGCATACACAAAGTGTGTGGGAGTGAGGTGCTTCTGACTAGAACAGCAGTGTCTAAGCTGTAGTTTGAGTTTGTGTCCCCAAGCAATCAGACACCTTTTTGGGTAATCAATTATATTATTATTATTTTTTTTTGTACCACGGATTAAACCCAGAGGCACTTAACCACTGAGCCACATCCCCAGCCCTTTTTATTTTTTATTTTCTATTTTGAGACAGGGTGCGCTCACTAAATTGTTTAGGGCCTTGTGAAGTTGCTGAGACTTACTTTGAACTGTGGTCCTCCTCTGTCAGCCTCCTGAGCCACTGGGATTACAGGTGTGCGCCACTGTGCCCAGCATGGGTAGTTACAATGACTTAATTGTTATATCAAATAGAAGTGATTGTCATAGTACTAGGAAAAAACTTGCAAGACTGTAGACAGCAGCATCCCCAAGAAATAGCTGCAATTGGTTGTCACCTGTTCACAAGAAAAGACTCAATAAAATGTGGGTTTCTAGTTTATGAAAATATTCCATGAAAATTTGAGACAGAGGAAATAAATGGTTGGTGAACTTGATGCTTTTTAATTGACCTGAGAAATGTTCATCTTTTACAGTCTCTTCTTGTGACAGTGAGGACAGCTCATGTGATTTTACGGTGAGTAGAAGTTTGGGAGAGAGGTGATTGAGGTCTATTCATTTGGTTAACTTTAAGTTGTAACAGGTGTAAAATATAAAAATGTGACCAGATTATAATGTGCTTAAACTAAATGCAGTTGGAATGGTAAATTCAAATGTTTTTCGTTTCTTTCTCTGTGTATTTCAGGTATGTAATTCACCTTTGGGACCTCAACCATGAAGGGACATGGGAAGGAAAGGGAACCTACGTCTATTACACCGATTTTGTCATGGAGCTCACTCTCTTGTCCCTGGACCTCATGCACCACATTCACATGTTGGTAAGTTCCCTCAGAAAGAGCTTTGACCCAGAGCTAAGACTTTCAGAATCAGGAACCCAGATTTATAAATTAAAAAATGAAATATTTGAAATAAGATACAGATAAAAATGAACACTCAAGTGAGCTAATAATGGTGAGAATCAACATAGTTGATGGGCAATTTATGTACATTATAAGCCTGTCAAAGCAGCATTTAAAAATTACTCATTTAGGACTGGAGAGTGACACAGCAGTAGAGAGCATGTCTGGCTTGTGCGAGGGCCCAGGTTCAATCTCCAACACCACATTACACAGCTGAGTGGAGGGGGAATAAACAGATTTAAAAAAACAAAATTAACACTCTCTCTCTTTCTCACTCTCTCACTCACACACACACACACAACTCACTCTGTCACACACACACTCACACACACACACACTCACACACTCTTTCTTTAAGAAAGAAAAAGTAGCTGCTGGGCATGGTAGCATATCTGTAATCCCAGTGTCTTGGGAGGTGAAGGCAGGAGGATTGCAAATTTGAGACTAATCTGGGCAATTTAGTGAGATCCTGTCTTAAAAAGGGTAACGAGGGGACTGGAGTGGTGGCTTAGTGGTTGGAACATTTGCCTGGCATGCATGAGGACCTGGGTCTAGCACCACATATACAGCTAAATGTTGGAGAAAGAAAGTTGATTCTCTCCTATTTCTTTTTCTCTCTCTCTCTAAAAATAAATAAATAAATAGATAAATAAATGCTTAAAGGGCTGGGGATGTAGCTCAGTGGTAAAGCTCTCTGGATTCAATCCTCAGTTAAAAAAATTGAGTTACATATAACACATTTCTAAGTCTACTTTTTCCCTTTTTTTTTTTTTTTAAAGAGAGAAGGATAGTGAGAGAGGGAGAGAGACAGAATCAATTTTTATTGAGTTTTTCACATGGCTTTTGTTGCTCTGACACTTAGTTGTGTATGTGGGTTGCTGGGGTTTGAACCCAGGTACTTGCGCATGCCGGGCAAGCACTGTAACCACTGAGCCACCTCTCCAGCCCCTCTAAGTCTACTTTTTGAAAGTAGCTTTGACAACATACTTTAAAAAATAATATGTAATTCTTTTGTTTAAAAAACTTTCCTTCCAAGCTGGAGTGGTGGCTCAGAAGTTGTGGCGCTTGCCTGGCATGCACGAGGATGTGGGTTCAAACATCAGCACCACACCACCATGTACACAATGAGATGTCAGAACAATGAAAGCCACATGAAAATCTAAATAAAATTGATTCTCTCTTTCTCGCTCTTTCACTGTCCCTCTCTCAAAAAACAAAAACAAAACAAAAAAACTTTCCTTCCCCCATGCCAGAAAGGGGGGAAATACCCCGATATAACTATTAACATTTTGTTGTATTTAACTACTGCTTTATATATTCAAATACATGTATGCATAAATTGCAAGACCCTATTTTGTTGTCGTTTTTGTTTTTGGCATCAAGGATTGAACCTAGGGGTGTTTAACCCCAGCCCTTTTTATTTCTTGTTATTTGAGACAGGGTCTTACTAAGTAGCTTAGGGCCTTGCTGAGGGTAGCTTTGAACTTGTGGTCCTCCTGCTTCAGCCTCCTGAGTCCCTGAGGTTACAGGCGTGCACCACCATGCCTGGCTGAGAGATCCTACTTTTTTACACGGTTTCATCAATGGAATGATTGTGTTGGGGATCGAACCCAGGGCCTTATGCAAGCCAGGCACGTGCTCTATCACTAAAATGTATTTCCCAATATGTATTGTTTTGGTAAACTAATGTCTTGTGAATATTTTCCTGTGCTAGCAACAATTGTTCTAAACCATTTTAATACCTTCAGGATAATAATTTTATCATATAGATGTATCAGTTTTAATTAACCTAATACCACAATGGGCTATTTGATTGTATTTGGTTTTTTGATATTTTACAATTTTTTTAAAATCACATGTTAGTTTCTTCTAAGTATCCTGCTTTTTTCACTGAACAAATATTATTTTCCCAAGTAATTGATGTTCAAAACTATTCTGTATAAAAGTCTAATATGTTATGTAATTGTGGATCATAATAAACATAATTAGTGACTATATAATTTTGCATTATATGAATTTACAGCTTGACTGTTCACCTGCCAGACATTTGTTCATTTCCATATTTTTTTTATAATTCTGTGGTTGGACATCTTTTGCAAAAAGCTTTTAAATTTCTAATTAGTTGCTCAGGAAAGATTGCTGGCAGTGGAATAAGGAGACTGAATAGCATGTACATTGTTTAGGGTAATGAAATATATATACATACACACACACATTAACTTTCTGAAAGATGTTCCAGTTCACCTTCACTAAGAGTTTCTTTTGCAATTACACCTTGATCAGTAGTAGCACATGTGCATTTCCATTGTGTATTTTATTGTTTCCTGTCTTTTTAAGTTATTCGGCAACATCTGGTTATCCATGGCCAGCCTGGTCATCTTTATGCAGCTTCGTTACCTGTTTCATGAGGTACAGCGTCGAATCCGTCGACACAAGAACTATCTGCGTGTGGTTGGGAACATGGAAGCCAGGTAAGTAAGCACAGATTGATGTTGCCCAAGTTTACTGATTTTAACTCTTTAACATAATAAGTCCTAGACTATCAGAAGTAGCGTTCACGAACTGCTAACTGAATGGTGAAGCATGTAGGTAGGCTCTGGAGTCAGACTGCCTCTGTGAGACCCACTTAACTCCTGCAGTTTATTAACTCCCTTTACACCAGCTGCTTCATCCCTAAAGTAAAGGAGAGCAGAACTTTCTTCTAAAACTGTTGGAAGGATTCCATGAGATACTAGATTCTTATTATTATATCATTATTTTATTGTCATCAGTAATAAAAGGAAGTTTTCTTGGGCTTCTGGTCTTTATTTTGTGAAGGTGGGTTTACACACACACACTCACACACATTGAACAAGGTACTCCTTCCAACCGGAGACTAATCCAGACATGAAGGTACAAGATTAATGGTCATCCTTTTTGTTTCTGGGAAATAGTTTTGGTCTCTAGGGTCTTATTCCTCTGATTTGCCCAGAAATGTGCCCTAAAGTGATCACTAATAGGAGCCATTATTAGAACAATTGCTCTTTGAAGGCCTGTGAAGATGAACCAATTTTTTTTTACTGATCAAGATTCCTCTGTAATTGTGCCATTATAAAGGTGAAGTCTGTAAAGTAGTGTATATTATATGTGTGTGAAATTGACAAATTTCTGTGGGGTCTGTTTTGTTTCTTACAGGTTTGCAGTTGCAACTCCAGAGGAACTAGCTGTCAATAATGACGACTGTGCAATCTGCTGGGACTCCATGCAGGCCGCAAGGAAGCTTCCCTGCGGACATCTGTTCCACAAGTAGGAGCTTCCTGAAGGGCCTCACGGGACTGTTGTTCTGTCAGAGCGTGTGGGTGCTTTTTGAACCTGGGCTCAGGGTTAATCCAGCAGAGGAGCAGGGAGGGCTATTACCTCATGCTGGCCATGTGGCTGCTACTGGTGTTATAGGGAGCTGTTGGATGTCTTTTGTCCCTCAGCCTCTTCCCTGTGCCTCCAGGACTGTTCTTCACCCACATTTTGCCACCTTAATTTCTGGATGCTTTAACTATCTGAGCTCTGGGGTAGATGGGGCTGGAGTGGTGGCTCAGTGCTTGCGGCGCTTGCCTGGCATGTGTGAGGATCCGGGTTCATACCCCCACACCACATACACAACTAAATGTTGGAGCAATAAAAACGTGATGAAAAACTAAATAAATCGATTTTTTAAAAAAGCTCTGGGGTAGAATAAGTATGCCTGTAAGATTTAGACGAAAGGATTTGGTGGGGGGAGGTCCTTATTTTCAAACAGCTTATTACTAAACTCAAGGGGAGAGAAGATGTGTTTTTACATGTTGCACATGCCCAAAAGCTGCATAAAACACGCCCCAGAGAAGCGGTCTGAGAGGGAGATCCAGGACTAGCACCACTCAGTGGCCTTCAGAACTGTGATTCTTAGCAAGGATCGCAAAACAGGATCTTCTACGGATCTGCGAGATTGAAGTCGAGCTGTTATTCGCTTTCAGAGATGTCTATCAGTGGTGGATTCGGTGTTTTGAGATTGGTGGGTCTTGTGGTATCTTTAGGTCCATTGCATCTGTAGTTAGTTTTACATATTGAGAAATTTTTGATTTTTAGTCTTCTATTTTCAAATAGTTTTCGTTTTCCTTTTTATTAGAAGTAGGGCTTTGGAATTGGAGCATTCCATTCAACAAATGTTGACAGACTTTTTTATGTGCTGGGTGCTGTGTTGGGCTTTGGGATAAAATAGAAATGACAGATTTGGTCCTTTTGTGGCGCTTGCAGTCTAATGGAGGACACAATCATGGATTACTGAGTGTATTTATGCATGTAGAAATTGACGCATGCTCTACAGAACAGGAATGTGGCATTTCAGAGCTAGTAACAAAGAAATCTTGACTCAAACTTGGAGGAAGTGACTCTTTAGGATGAGCAGTGTCAGGTCCGGGAAGGGGGGGGATTTGGTGGGAGAGCGAGTATGCGAGACAGCATCTCTAGCAGGGGTGGGGAACGTAGTGTGTTGAAGAAGATAGGAGAGAATTTGGTGAGTGGAAGAAGGGGGAATGTTTGCTGAGGCAGGATGAGTGGCGAATGGCTGCTGGGGGAGGTTGGAAGGGAAAAGGGGGACAGATGCTATGGAAGGTTTTAACCAGGATTGGGGCACAAGATGTGCAGCTTGAAGAGGTCAGAGGACAAGTTCAGGACTGGTGCAGTGGTTTTGGGGCATGTTGAGAACTTGAACTGCAGTGTGAGAAGTGCAGTTGGAATGAAGTGGACCAATTAGAAGGACCTGGTCTAGGTGGCTGTGGGAGAGTGAGGAATAAAGGAGTCAGGATTCTCCAGTTTTGCAACTCATGCAGTTACTGTAGAGTTACCTAATAGCTGTCTTCATTGAGGTTGGAAAGACCTGAGAATTTGCACACCTTTCTCAGAAACTTTATAGTTAGTTCCAAAGGAGCTCTGAAGCTAGTTGGGAAGAATTGGAATATGTTTCAGCCCAGAAAACATTTTTTTGTTGTTGGTTTTTTGAGACTAGGTCTTATCTATGTTGCCCAGACTTGCTTCACACTCCTGAGCTCAAGCGATCCTCCAGGGTCAACCTTCTGAGTAGCTGGGACTGCTGGCACATGCCATGCATATGGCTGGGGTTTAAGTTTTTTGATTGAGGCAAAATTCAGATAACCTGCAACCAGCCATTTTACAGCCTACACATCAGTGGTGTGCAGTATATTCACAGTATTGCACCGCCGCTTCCGAGTTTGCATCATTTCATCACTGCAGGATAACACCCGTAGTCACTGGGTAGCCATCCATGGGTTCTTTCCTCCCTCTTCCCTGGCAACCACCAATCTGCTTTCTGTCTCCATGGATTTGCCTCGTCTGGACATTTCATATAAAATGAATCAATACAGTATGTGGCCTTTTGTAACTGACTTCTTTCACTTAGCATAACGATTTTGAGGACACTCAAGTTGTAGTGACACTTCATTCTTTTTTATGGCTAGTTTTAAATAATTCTATAATACACAGTTGCCACTGATGGACATTTTTGTGGTGCTGGGGTTTAAACCCAGGTCATGCATGCCAGGCAAGCACTCCAACATCTGAGCTACCATACCAGCTCCCCCACCTCCTCCCCCCCTTTTTTTTTAAAGAGAGGGACTGAGAGAAAGAATCAGTTTTGTTTAGTTTTTCATATGGTCTTTGTTGCTCCTATACTTTATTGCATACATGGTGCTGGGGTTCGAACCCACATCCCTGTGCATGCCAGGCAAGCGATGTAACTGCTGAGCCACTGCTCCAGCCCCATTTTTGACCATTTTTAAGTGTACAGTTCAGTGGCATTAAGTGAATTCTCATTGTTATATAAAACTTTACCAATCATCGATTTCCAGAACTTTCTCATCTTCCCAAATTGAAACTATGTAACTTTCCACCCAGCCCTTGTTAATCATCATTCTATTTTCTGTCTCTCTCAGTTTGACAAGTGTAGGTACTGCGATCAACTCTGGATTTATTTTGTTCTTTTTCTGGTTCCATTGGTATAAAATTGGGTTGTTGATTTGAGAATCTGCACCTTTTTTTAAAAAGCATTTTTAGCTATGAATTTGCCTGCAGGCATTGTTTTTTCTATCCTAAAAGTTTTGGAATGTTCTGTTTTTGTTCTTATTTGTCTCAAAGTATTTTCTACGGGACTTCTTATTTGACCCAAGGTTGTCAGTGGTTGACTCAGGAAACAGTGGTTGTTTGAAATTAGTATTTAATTTTAGAACACTTCCCTGCATTTGGTTGAGTGAGTAAACCATTCTTGGGACATCCTCTTGGCCTTCACTGCATAGTTTTGTTAATTGAGTGGGGTGATATGATGAAAACTAAGGCAAATTCATTTTAATTTGTGACAGAGCTAAATGCCTAGGTTCCAGCAGAAAATAGCCAGATAATTTCTTGATACAGAAAATATTGTTTTGCTTGATTTTAGAGTTCATTGAATATTTAATTAAATTGAAGTGTCAAATGAGGAGAAATAGTTCTTCAATAGAATATTATTATAGCTATGAAGAAAAATGTTTTCTCTGAGGATCATCACATTTATGGTGAGGTTCTCCTTTGTAACTTTGTGTACATATGACATATATTTTTTAAGAAAAAGAGCATTTTTATTCAGTGTCAAACTCTTAGAAAAAGAGAACAAATTCTCATTAAATGGGAAGGGAACCTTGGAGAGCTCTTCATCTGGCCTTCTCATTTTTCACTGAAGAGGACTAGTCTAGAGAGCTGGAAAGATTTGCTGGGGTCACATGGCTAGTAAGTGGCTGAGTTGGGAGCAGATCTTACATTTTCTACTTTACATTTTAGTATCTTTTTAATGGACACTATGACTTTTTATTGAGTATCTGCTATAATTAGGGCATTATCATCTTCCAAGAGAGGGTGAAAGCAGCTTTCAACTTTTTTGGAAAAGCAGGATGTGAAAAAGAGAGGGTGGAAGAGTGGAGGTGATGAATGGAAGGAAGTAGTTACAGATGTTTTATGTAAGCAGGGAGGATGCAGTAAAGATCTGAGAGGTTGTCTTGATGCCGGAAAAGTTGGATGGGTGGTATCAGCAAGTCAGTTCATATCAGAAGTGAGCTGGAAAAAGAGGAGCTTTAGTGAATGAGTGAGATTCCCAAAGTCAAGATTTTAAAGACAGGGTCAAGATTATGACCACACTGGTGCATAGCTAAAGCAGAATGAAAGAAAAGCTCATTGGAGCAGAGGACTCAAGGTTGTTGGAGAGTTCAACCGCATGGTTTCTGAAGCAGCTGAATCAAGTTGGAAAGGAAGATGGTGGGCCATGCTGTGAAGTCTTATTGAAGAAAGTTCAGGATCCGGAGCTTGGTAGATGACTACATATTGTAAAGAATTAGTGTCCACAACAGGACATGTTAGAGGCATATTAGTAAGTAGGGCAAAGAGTTAATGTCCACAAACATTTCTCAATATTTAGATCTCACTAATGGTAAATAGAGAATAAAATTGTAATGCATTTGATACTTTCAAAGTAGTTCTGGGGAATTCTCACAAAATGTGCTAGAGAAAAATTGAGTGCACTCACATATCTTATTTTGGATTTTTGGTAGCTCCTGTCTTCGTTCCTGGCTAGAACAAGACACCTCCTGTCCAACATGCAGAATGTCTCTTAATATTGCTGACAATAATCGTGCCAGGGAAGACCATCAAGGAGAGAACTTGGATGAGAATTTGGTTCCCGTAGCAGCTGCTGAAGGCAGACCTCGCTTAAACCAACACAATCACTTCTTCCACTTCGATGGTTAGTTGGTTTTAACCTCTAAAACTGTGCCCATGGGGTTTTATTGAAATCCTATGGGAATGCTGTTTGAATTCAAATTTGCCCTGTACAGATGAGTTTAATATACTATTTAAATTTTAATTGAAAGTGTTGAGGATGGATGGATGGAGAGAGAGAAACGAAGGTTGTTCTGTGTGCCAGGCATTTAGCTAGATTCTGTGTCATATGGGGGGAGGAGGTAGCAAAATTGAAATCAACCATGTTTTCAAGAAGCTCACTTAATTCAATAGTAAGCCTTTGCTAATAATTTATTGATTGCAATGGTGTGTTCTTTAAGCATATAATGAAGGATCATGGAATAGCTTTCCACTGAGTACCGGAAGTAGGATCAGAGCTGGAACTCTGTTACTTTTTCCATAAAGTAGGAACCTTCTGCCTCCTAGCAGTATTGAAAAGAGCTATAAGAAAAGCCACACTTAAAATTCTAAGGCCTTGGCGCTGTCTCAGGCAGATTGATCATCTTTCTTAGTTGACGTACATTGAGCAGTTGTTGATTTCCATCAACTCCGGCACTGCCACATGTGTCAGTTCGCATTTCTAATATTACTGAAAAATAGGCATCCCTGAGTTTGTTTTTTTTTGGGGGGGGGTCGGGGAGGTGACAGTGCTGTTCAGATCTGTGATTTGAGTTTCCAAAGGTGGAGTACAGTGGGAGTGGTCGCACCCAGGTGAAATCTCTGGAAGGACCAAGGGGAGTGGAATCCAGTCTCTGAGAGTAGACGAGACTGTCTGGGCTTGGGTGCTGGAGAGATTTCAAGGGGCTGGTTTGGTCACTGTTAATTAAGGTCTTTACTATGTACAACTTCTAAAATATATTAGCAGATCTTAGAAATGGATCCTGGCTATGTAATCCATTATTATGAATGATTATCCCTAAAATATTAGTCAAAATAAAGTAACCTTAATTTGTTCCTGTTAAGTATATGAATTAAGTATCCATTTTTTAATTTTATTTTAGAAAGAGGGATAGTGAGAAAGAGAGAGAAAGAGAGAATCAATTTTTTAGTTTTTTATCTGGCTTTTGTTGCTCTGACACTTTGTTGTGTATGTGGTGCTGTTGTTCAAACCTGTGTCCTCACGCATGCCAGGCAAGTACCATAACTGCTGAGCCACCGCTCCAGCCCCAAGTATCCATTTTTTTAATGAGTGCATTTTATTTGACAAGAACTTTGAGATGGCTCCTTAACTCGATTTTATATTCCATGCCTCAGTGCTTCTTTGTAAAGAAATGAAGTACCTTTAAAAGAAAGTACTTATGAGGGGTTGGAGTGTTGGCTCTGTGGTTACTGCACTTGCCCAGCATGCTCAAGTACATGGGTTCAAACCCCAGCACCATGTACACAGCTAAGTGTCTGAGCAATGAAAGCCATGTGAAAAACTAAATAAAAATTGTCTCTCTCTCTCTCACTCACTGTCCCCCCTCTTTAAAAAAGAAAAAGTACTTATGAAATGATGTTTCCAGATGATTAGTATTTTGCGTAGGTGCAAATATGAGGAAAAAACTCATCTGTTGTAGCACCTTTAGATCCATGGAATCTTTCCTTGGATTCTAGGCTGTGGGAATTGATTGTGGTTGAATGGATCAAGGGGCACTGGAAAGGAGGAAAGGCTAGTTAGTGTTTCTTGAACCTGACTGACTGTTTCACGTCCTGGCCATTATTAAACTGTGTGATCTTGGATGAGTTACCTAACTTAAGTGCCCTGGGGATCAAAGACCAAGTGGGGGATTAGAATCATATTTCTTAGAATAGAATGAAAAGAATGGGTTTCAGTGAGGGCTAAATGAACTAATCCATGTGAAATGATTGGTCCAGAAGGTGGCATAGAATCAGTCCTGAGTGAGTACCACCTGTTATAGAGTGGTCGCCTAGAGGAAACTACATGGGAAAAGACCAGGGCTCTAAAACTTGTGCTGCCCTCTTCTTTGTTTTAGGGTCCCGGATTGCAAGCTGGCTGCCAAGTTTTTCAGTGGAAGTAATGCACACCACCAACATTCTTGGCATTACGCAGGCAAGCAACTCTCAGCTGAATGCAATGGTAAGGAGTGCTAACTGCTTTAAGAAGGTAGCTGGCAATTAGGAAGGAAGGAGAGGCTTTGGAATGTATTTGCAGAGTTTCCCAGAGGCTTTGTTGGTCTTATACTGCTCTAGTAGAGTAGCAGTTCCCAGGGATTTTTTTTTTTTTTTTTTAATTCTTTGGGAGCTCTTCCATTTTCTGATGCTGGGGATTGAACCCAGAACCTCGCTCATGCACAGCATGTGCTCTACCTCTGAATCTCATCTCCAGCCCCTGATGTTTTCAATTGTGAAACTAGTTTGGAAGTTGGCTTTCATTTTTCCTCTGTGGCAGTATGTTTTCATTTTACTTCTGTGTTTAAGAGTACTACTAAGTTAACTCAGTTGTGATTCTACTTGGTTTTAGTCAAAATACGTCTGGAGAATTATTGACTAGAGTGAATAATACTTTTTTTTTTTTTTTTTTTGGTACTGGGAATTGAACCCAAGGGCACTTTACCACTGAACTACATTCCCAGTCCTTTTTATTTTTATTTTGAGACAGGGTCTTGCTATGTTACTAGGACT
>PVKS010014098.1:0-49135 GCA_004027875.1 Aplodontia rufa | reverse complement strand
TGTACAAATATCTAATGAAGTATCATGCAATTATATCTTATAAATATTAACATTTTGCATTTTTGTTCTGTGGATTTAATATATGAGTTTCTCTACTTTACTTCCCAAGCCTGGGTTTAGGTCCAGCTTCCAAAAATGAGGGAAACCATTCAGCCCTTGACTCTGGGTTTGGCTGACTTCACTCAGCATAATTTCTTCCAATGTCATCCATTTATTTTCAATAGATGCAATATTATTGTTTTTAATAGCTGAGTAGAACTTCACTGTATGTATATACTAGAGCTTTTGGATCCATTCAGCCAGTGAGGGACATTTGGGTTGGTTCCATAATTTAACTATTGTAAACTGAGCTGCTATGAACCTGGATTTTGATGTGTCACTGTAATGTGTTGATTCTAACTCTTCTGGGAAAATACCCAGAATGATAGTTGGGTCATATGATGTATCCAGCCCTAATATTTTGAGGAGTTTCCACACTGCTTTCCAGAGTAGCTGCAATTCCATCAACAGTGTGCTAGTGTTCCTATCTCCCCACAACCCCTCCAGCACGTATTATTGTTTGTATTCTTCATCTTTGCCAGTCTGACTGGAGTGAGGTGAAATCTTAATGTAGCTTTTATTTGCATTTGTCTGATTGCCAGTCATTTGGAACACTTTCTCACTTATTCATTGGCTTGCTCAATGTCCTGTATTGAGAAGTTTCTGTTTAGCTTTCTGGCTCATTTTTTGATTGGATTGTTTGTGTTTTTGTTATTGAGTTTATTGAGTTCTTTATAAATTTTATATGTTAGTCCACTGTCAGAGGAATCATAGGCCATGATTCTCTCCCATTCTGTAGGTTGTCTCTTGACTGTTTTGACTATTTCCTTGGCTATGCAGAAACTTTTTTGTTTAATGGCATCCCACTCATTGATTTTTGATTTGACTATAACTCTTTCACTTTAGGAGTCTTCTTGAGGAAGTTGTTGTCAACTCCCATATGCTGGACTGTTGATCCTAATTTTTCTTCTAGCAGTTGGTCACTTGTTTAATTCCTAATTCCTTGATACATTTAGACTTTTGTGCAAGGTTAGATATAAGGACCTAATTTCAATTTTTTGAAAGTGGCTGTCCAGTTTGTCCAGTGCCATTTAATGAATAGGCTGTACTCCATGTTATATTTTTACTCCCTTTGTCAAAGATCAGATGTTTAAAGATTTGTGGGTTTGTCTCAGAGTCTTCTATTCTATTCTATTGGTCTTCATTCCTATTTTGATACCAGTACCATGCTGTTTTTAATACTACAGCTCTATAGTCTTGCTAAATCACCTGTTTCATCTTTCTTGCTTAGCTTTCTTGCTTTGGCTATTCTGGGTTTCTTATTGTTTCATGTGAATTTGAGAATTGCTTTTGCTATATCTGTGAAGAATGACATTGGAATCTTGATGGGGATTGCATTGAATCTGTATAGTGCTTTTGGCAGAATCACCATACTAATTATATTAATTCTTCCTAACCAAGAGCATGGAACATATTTCCATCTTCTCAGGTCTTTTGCAATTTCTGTTTTCAGCATTCAATAATTTCTTTGTAGAGAGGTCTTTTACTTCCCTTGTTAGATTAATTCCCAAGTATTGTATTCTTTTAGAGGATATTATTGTGAAAGGGACCCATTTCCTAATTTTTTTCTTCTGCCCTAATATTGTTGGCATATAGGAAAGCTATTGATTTATGGCTGATGATCTTGTAGGCTGATACTTTGCCAAATCTGTGTTTTAGCTCTAGCAGTTTTCTGATGGAGTTTTTTTTTTTTTTTTTGGATATTCCAGATATAGGATCATGTCATCAGCAAAAAGGGATAGTTTGACTTCTTCCCTTACTATTCTTATGCCTTTGATTTCCTCCTTTTGCCTGATTTCTCCAACTAGAGTCTCAAGAACTACATTGAATAAGAGTGGTAAAAGTGGGCAATTTTGTCTTGTTCCTGAGTTGAGTTCAGTGGAAATGCTTTCAATCTTTCTCCATTTAGTATTATACTACCTGAGAGTTTGGCATATATGGCTTTTACAAAGTTAAGATAAGTTCCTTTAATCCTTATTTTCTTTAGAGTTTTGAGCATAAATGGGTGCTGGATTTTATTGAATGCCTTTTCTGCATCTATTGAGAGGATCATATGGCTTTTGTCCTTAATTCTGTTTAAGTAATGGATCACATTTATTGATTTGCATATGTTGAACCAGTCTTGCATATCTGGAATGAAGCTCAGTTGATCATGATGAATTATTTTCTTGATGTGTTTTTGAATCCGGTTTCCAAGAACTTTACTAATGATTTCTGAATTGATATTCATGAGGGATATTAATCTGTAGTTTTCTTTTTTTGATGTGTCTGTTGGGTTTTGGTATCAGAGTTATGGTTGCTTCCTAAAAAGTGTTTGGGAGAGTTACCTCTTTTTCAATTTTTTGGAATAGCTTAATAAGGAGAGGCGTTATCTCTTATTCAAAGGTATGGTAAAACTCTTCAGAGAATTCATCAAGTCCTGCGCTTTTCTTATTTGTAAGACTTTTGATTGCTGTGTAGATTTTGGTACCTGTTATTGAGGTGTTTAGAATGTCAATTTCATCCTGTGTCAATTTGGGGATGTTATATGTGTCTCGAAATTTGTCCATGTCATCCTGATTATCTGATTTAGAGGTGTATATTTTTTCAAAATATGTTCTAATAATCTATTTGATTTCAAAGGTGTCATTGATGATCACTCTCTTTCTGTTAGTGATTTTGTTGATTTGCTTTGATTCTCTCTTTGTTTTAGTTAGATTATTTAGGGGTCTGTCAATTTTGTTTTTTCAAAGAACCAGATCTTTGTTTCATCAATTATTTTTATTGAGTTTTTGTTCTCAATTTCATTGATTTCAGCTTTGATCCTAATTATTTCCTGTCTTCTGCTGGATTTGGGATTAAACTGTTCTTCCTTGTGTAGAGATTTGAGTTGGAGCATAAACTTGTTAGGGGTCTCCATGTATTCTTTTTTTTTTTTTTTTAAGATCGGGACAGTGTGAGAGAGAGAAAGACAGAATCAATTCTATTTAGTTTTTTGTGGACTTTCATTGCTCAGACACTTCATTGTGTGTGGTGGTGGGGTTTGAACTCGCATCCTCGCACATACAAGGCAAGTACCGTAACTGCTGAGCCACCACTCCATCCCCTCTACTGATTCTTAATGTGGACACTCAGTACAATAAATTTTCCCCTTAAGAATGCTTTCATGCTGTCCCACAGGTTTCAATATATTGTGTTTTCATTCTCATTCCCTTCCAAGAATTCCTTAATTTTTTCATGTCTTCTTGTATCCATTCTTCATATAAAAGGGTGTTATTCAATCTCCACATATGCGTTTTGTGCCATGGTTTTTGCTATTAATTGTTAGGGTCATGGCATCATGGTCTGATAGGATACATGGGATAATATCTACTTTTTTATGTTTGCTGAGGTTTCCTTCGTGAACTAAAATATGATCTATTTTGTATTTGGATCCCTGTGCTGCTGAGAAGAAGGTATAGTTTGCCAATTTGGGGTGGAATATTCTGTAGATGTCTGTTAATTTGTTTGATGTATGATGTTGTTTATACTGGAGATCTCTCTCTCTCTCTCTCTTTCTCTCTCTCTCTCTCTCTTTCCTTTGGTGATCTGTCTATTGGTGATAGAGAGAGGAGTGTTAAAGTCTCTCAGTACTATTTTGTTGAGGTCCACAAGTGGTTTTATATCTTGGGGTAATTTTTCCACAGAGTTGGGGGCTTGGTGTTTGGAGAGTATATATTTACTATGGTTATTTCTTCCTGTTGTATTGTTCCCTTTACTAGGATGTAGTGGCCTTATTTATCTCTTCTGATTATTTTATGTTTGAAATCCACTTTGTCTGATATTAGAATTGCAACTCCAGCTTGCTTTCCTGAGCCATATGCCTGGTAGATTTTTATTCCATCCTTTCACCCTTAATCTGTGGGTGTCACAGGCTGTAAGGTGGAATTCCTGTAAACAGTGTACTGTTTGATTTTGTTTTTTGATCTAATCTGCTACTCTGTGTCTTTTGATTGGTGCGTTGAGACCATTCACATTCAGTGTTAGAATTTTTATGTGATTGTGGTTCATATTGTATTTTATTAGTAAGTACTGTACTGTCTTAGTTGTCTATTAATAGCCTGTACATTTATTGAAATTCCTCTGTCTGTGGGTTTTGAGGAATATTAGCTTGTTCTTCTATCTGGAGTGTATCTTTGAGGATTCTTTGTAATGCTGACTTTCTGTTCACAAATGCTGCAAGTTTGTTCTTATCATGAAAAGTTTGTATTTCCCCCTCAAATTTGAAACTGGATTTTGCTAGGTATATTATTCTTGGCTGCATGTTGTGTTCATTCAGGTGTTGAAAGATCTCCTTCCATGATCTTCTCACTTCCAGAGTCTGAACTGAAAAGTGAGATGTGATTTTTATTGATTTGCCTCTGAATGTGATTTGGTATTTCTCCCTTGCTTCTTTCAATATTCTTTCCATAATTTCCCTGTTGTACATTTTGAATATGATGCATCTTTGTGAGCTTCTCCTTTGATTAGGCCTATTGGGTGTCCTATAATTTTCCTGGATGAGCATATATCTGACTCTATTTATATGGGCAGAATTTTCTTTAGCAATTTCCTTGAGAATATTCCTATCCCATTCACTTGTGTTTAAATTTCTTCCTGTATCCCAATTACTCTTAGATCGTTTCTTCTGATTTCATCCCAGATGTTTTTAAAATTCCGTTCATGTTCTGTGAATATTTTTCTTCTTGTCATCCATGCGCTCTAGCTTGCTCAACATGTCCTCATTGTCAGAAATTCTTTCTAAGAGCTGAGGTTCTGTTTTCTTTAGAAGTTAGTCTATTATCAAATTCTTCCATGGTTCCTCTCATGTCATTTACTGCAGCTTTTAGCTCTGTTACTTCCTTTTTGAGTGTCTATTTCTTTGATAATAGAGTTTTTCATCTCTTGAGTTTTCTCACTTAGTCCCTTCAGTATATTTTCTTTTAGCTCATTGTTTTAATAATCAGGTCATTGATAATATTTTCAAAGTTTTCATCTCAACCCCTATCTGTGGCATCCTTTTTAGCTGAGTTTTGGGTTTGAGTTCTTGTTTGATTCTTCAGTTTTGAAGAACTTCTTCTGGATCTCTGAATTGAGATTTCCTGAGGGGAAAGTAGGAAGTTGTCCAGGTGTTTTTTCCTTGTAAGTCAAAGGCTCAGATCAGCCACCAACTCTTTGATGATCACCTTCTTATAGATGCTGTTTCTGCTTTGGTCCTCGTATTGCTCTACATTTTTGTTCCAGTGTTTTTGTTGCAAATCTGAACCTACTGGAATGTGGTACATCAGGTAGGTGGTGCTGTTCCAGGCAGTGAAGCTCCCGTTGTTGGTTTTGAGCAGGGCTGCTCAGATGGTGGTCCTACTGGTTGTCCTGAGCACCTTCCAGCGGGACAGACTCAAACAGGCCCCAACAGGAATGTGGGACATCAGGTAGGTGGGGACATAAGGTAGGTGGTCCAGATATACAATTTTATTGGTTTTTAAGATGGAGACAATCTTCATATCTTCACCTGTTGCCTAAGAGGTGGGTATAATTTACCTTTGGGGAAATTAGCAAAAGCACCGGTGTATAAATACATTTGTTAAAACACATGAGAAAATTGTATAAAGAAACATGACCTTCTGAAATTACTCTCTTATATTTTTAAAATGTTTACTTTTCTGGGACAAATTGTAGATTAAATTTATTTACATGAATATCTACAAGAACATGCATATATGAACAAATTTATGCTATTGCAACCTTTAGTTAACTTTCATCTTTACATAATCATTTTTCTAATAAGAGTTTTTAGGTACAACCAGTTTCTTATAAGTGTAGAATATTAATTATCTTTAGTAATCTAAAAATGATAAGGTCAAGTAGGGATTTCAGAAAACATATTCAACTTATCCTCAAATTACTTTCATTGATGCTGATAGAGTTTATCAGAAATATTATACATCAAAAATTGAACAGAACATTTAATTATAAAAAAATTGGTCTATGGGTTGTAAATCACCTGAATATTACAAGAACCAACTTATTAAAGGCATTGCTGTTTTTACTGTTTTCTTCTGGCATCAGCTATGCCAATTTGACTGTCTTAGCAGTGCCCCTGGCAGGTATCTCAAGACCAACATGAAAGACAGTAATATTTTTAAACCTCATGCAACTTGGTTAGAGAAGCATCTTTACATTTGCATAGCCTGAAATTTTAGCTTAAGTAATACAGATCATCCTATTACAAAACTAAGGATAGGATCATAAAAAAGAATAATTTTTCCATCCAATTCAGCTTTTAAACAAAAACTGAAGTTACTTAAAGGGATATATTAGGCTTTTAAACAATTTGCATTCTAGGACCACAGAAATAAAACACTTCACAATACATTTTCTATTAAAAGACAAAGATAACCAACTGTTTACTTTTGGGGGGACTGTGAGTGTATGTGTGTGTGTGTGTGTGTGTGTGTGTGTGTGTGTATGTGTGTGTGTGTGTGTGTGTGTGTGAGTGTGTTTATGTGTTGCCATCCTCCATATGTTGGTGTGAGCTTTGGCTTTATTGATGGTCTACTTTAATTAAGTATATTTGCTACTTAATTTTAGGCGAATTTGGTTTAACTCTATGGATTCTGAGTCTGCTTAAGCAAAATTTTATCTCCCTTTGCCTTTTTTTTTTGAATTGTAAAGAATTATTACACTGAAAATCTTTCATCTTTGACAAGAGTTTGAATTAATCCTATTTTAAAGTCATTCTTATACAATCATATAAACATGAGTAAAATTGGAATATGAATTTATATTTTTTCTCTGTTAGTGTACAAATTCAATTACCTTTAAGTAGATCTGTATGAAAACATAGTTTAGATATTCAATTACCAAATTTATCAGCACTCCAAAGAAAGCATATTTTTAGATAAGTTACGTGTAATGATAAATTTACTAAAATATAACAGAACCTTGATCACCCATCCATAAAATAAAATTAAATAATATGAGTTTATCTCTTTGAGAAACAACAAAGGAAAAAAAAACCTAAAACATGCCAAGATATTGATACTGCAAATTTAGAATAATGGCTCCCTAAAGTCAGTAAGAAATAAAGCCACTTCTAGAGTCTTGCACTGCCTTGCCTGTATTTTGTCTTAGTCTTCTTGTTCCAAGTGGCTGCTATATACTACTGTTCTGTGAAGCAGTACATAAGAAATAGGAAAACAGAATTTGGAGCATCCCTTTTTAGGGGTGCATGCTGGGAGTATGACATTTATTCTGAATTGTCAATATTGTTCAGGGCTTGGCTACTACTACAAGGTTGGCTGGGAAATGCACTGCTGTGCATGGTCACCTTTACTAACATTTTATTCAGCTGAAATTGACATATGGTAACTAAAGTACAAGATGTATATTGATAGTATTAATTAGTAGTCTCTTCCTGTTTCTGTGCAGTGCTACTTCAGGAAAGTGGGCAAAGAAATGAGAATCTTTTCCCTTTTTGAGAAAAGCAGTTATAATGCAATATTATTCAGGTGTGTTGGGATGGGTAAAAGTTGTCATCCATTATTAATTATTTCCTGCTTTTATTTTCTTTTCTGAATGATCCTTTAATATATGTGAAATAATAATTGAGAATATTTAACACTTAGCATTGTTTTTCTAATAAAATAAGCACTTGAATGACTTTCATAAAATATTAGCAATTAAATTTTAATTGCATTTTATTTAGGTTGATTTTAGAATTAGTTACTTTGCATACAAATATTTAAATACTATAAGAAAACATATAGTGATTATTTTATCATTATATTAAAATTAAAAATATATTTTTATTATAATATAACAATAATATGATCATTGAAAAATGGATAATATGGTATTTGTCTGTTGGGGAAGACATGAAGATGACAAATATATTTTTAGCTATGCTGAGTTGAGATGTTGATAATACATTTATTTGGAAATGTCCTATAGCATAGAACAAATATTTGAAATAGAAAATTGAGGCTCAAAATAAATGAAATTTTTGAAAAGATGATAGCTGCTCTAAATGGCTTTAAATCTCTTGATCTCTGCGAATTACATCTTAGGATACTAAAAGCACCTGCAGTTGAGGCTAAGAACCTTTTGAAATATAAGCAAGATGTTATTAAAGTACCATAAGTTTACACTAAGTGATGAAGTTTTGACTCCACAAAAGGGAAAATGTAGTTACAAAACAATTTAACTCAGCAAAGGCTATCAAGCACATTGTGAAAAGATATATCTCGAATTTAAAAAAAATATATATATAGTTAGGATATCTTGATGCTTAAAAAGAAAAAAAATGTGATCCTCAATAGGAACAATAATAAACAGCGATAAGAATAACTGATTATCTTTCTATGCAAGCATAAGAAGTGCAAAGCACCAACCTGAAGGAAATTGACAAAATTTGATTAAGCATATCAAAATAGAAACATCTGGCTCTATGACAGTGTTATTAGGTGCAATAGCAGATTGCTGAACCACCATAGAAAATGAGTACCTTTCTAGTCAGTAAGCATGTGTGAGCTGAATGGAAACAGCATGCTTCTGGTTGCTTGCACATGCTGGTTCATGGTATGATTCCCTTTCCTACTCCAAACACACCCAGTGTTACACAGCAAATTCCTAAACCCTTTGGAAGAACTCAGGCAGTGTCTCCTCTGTGAAGGATTGTCTAACCCTCTTCCTAGCAGAACACCATCATCATTTTTTTTTAAGAGAGAGGGACAGTGAGAGAAGTTTTCAGTGTCCTCAGCCTGTGAATTACCAAAGTGTATATCCCTCCTCCCATTGTCTAAGGAAGAACCTGTGTAACTCAGAGCTGCAGAAACCCCCATGGAAATAATTGGGCAGTATCACCCACAATTTACTCTGCCCAGGAAGCAGCCAATGTACTCCCTCCACCTTTTGACGCAGAAAGCAGTCAGGAAGTCAGCCCTGTGTACTTCAGGCCTGCAGAGCTCCTGAGTATCAAATGGGTAGCCTGCTCACCCAGTCCAGAGAAGTAACAAGGTAGCCTGCCTTAAGAAAATCAGATTTGGGGCTGGAGCAGTGGCTTGACCGTTAAGATGCTTGCCTGGCATGTGCAAGGATGCAGGTTCAAACCCCAGCACCATGTAAACAGCAAAGTGTTGGAGCAAAGAAGGCCACACGAAAAACTAAATAAAAAAATTGTTTCTCTCTTTCTTTCCTAAAAAAAAAAAAGAAAAAAGAAAAAAAAATCAGATTCTAGTAGTTCTGTGATGTCACCTCCACAGCTCTCAACACTGAAATGCATCTCTTGCCAATAGCATGAAAGTTGCACTGCGCTCAACTGTGCCCGCCATAGCACCTCACCTCCAGAATCCCTGAGATGAACCTACACCTCTTTTGTATTGGAGACTAAGCCCAACATGACGCCTGGTCGGATGCTAGGCAAAAGAATTGGTGGTAAACAACTCTAAGAGGCCCAGCTGGCTTGTAATTAGCAAACTGCCTGACCACATGACTAAGCTATTTGGCTGCTCATTTGTTACAATTGGTTGAATGTGTTTGTACTGTATCCCTATTGGTTGTTGTAACAGATAAATACCGGGCGTATGGCGACAGAGATATATAGATGACACGAGTGAGAGGAGACCTTCCATGCAGGCGGCAGAAATGATACAGAGACAGAGAAGTAGCCACTAGTCAGAGAAGCAGCAGTGGCAGAAACAGAGGAGAGCAGTAGAAGAAGCTGAGACAGAGAAGCAGCAGCAGCAGAGGCAGAAGAAGAAAAGTTAATATGCAGGCAGTAAGAGAGGAACAAAAGCCTCGGCAGTAGAAATAGGGACTCTAGTGCGGCAGTAGAAACAGGGACTCTAAAAAAGAAAATGTGAATAGCCTTGACTCTAAATGTAAAAGCCTCCAGTGAGAGGAGATGTATGTTTTAAGTCTTTGCCTCTAAAAGAGAGAAGGTGGAGAAGGAAGTGCTTGGAGGCCTTTAGCTGCGGTAAAGGGAGAAATGAAGTGCTTGGAGAACTCAGGGCCAATGGGTCTACTTTATTCCCAGTCAACCACCGATTGAGAGCCGTCCGATTCTTGCCGGCTGGGACCAGACACTTTTGCTGTACTTGCCATACTTCATCTGCATGGGTCCTGCATGGCAGCTCCACCCCCATAATGCCCACAGAACCTGGAAGGCATATCACTCTTACAGTGGACACACCACACTCAGAGCTGTCAGTTAATCTGTACCAGCTAAGAGAGCTGCATTACATATAGCAGAGCAGTGCCACAAAGGTGGGAGCAAAGGACATTGAAACACCCTCAAACATTGCTGTTGTGGATTACAGATAGAAGCTACACATTACTGTACTCAACTGAAACCAAAACCAACACAGCCTCTCCAGCCCACATCCTAGGACACAAAGCAAATGAAAATATTTAAATATAAAATATAAAATATTGGTAGAAGTAAATGTTCTTCGAGAGGTACAAATAGCAACATAAGAATACAAGAACCATGGGGAAAATGGGTAACAGGGTAACTCTAAAGGAACAGAATTACTCTCTAGGATCAGACTCCAAAGCTAAGGAAATTAATGAATCACTTGATGAAGAGTTCCATGTAATTATATTAAGGAAATAAGGAGGGCACAGCCAGGGCAGCTTAGAGAGACCCTGTCTAAAAATAAATATAAGACAAAAAATTTAAAAGGACTGGGGATGTAGCTCTGTCATAGAACACCTTCAAGTTCAATCCCCAGACCTTGTGAAAAAACAAAAACACAATGGAGTTAAACTAGACTGTAGGTCAAATAGATCTAACAGATATTGATAGAACATTTCATAGCACAGATGTAGAAAAAAATCACACTGTTCTTCAGGGTTTGCAGATCCTATGAAATCCATAAAAAGTTTCTCTGCCTCAATTTTCCCTCTGGTAAAGTGGAAATACTAACACATATTTTGAGAAGACTATATCACAGCAGTTAGTGTTAGAATGGAGATATTATAGTTATCTTAAAATTTGGTTTAAATTTTAAGAAACCTAAAGAAGTTGGAAGAGTTCCTGGGATATAAATTCAAATAATTACTCTTAATATTATTATTATCATTAAAATATGTTGATGGTATTCATGGACAGAATTATATTTTAATAAAAACATCAATTTAATGATATAATATTAAATTTTGAGATATCCTAAATATTTTTTAAGAAAAAACCTATGTGGAAGATTTAATAAGGTAAAAATGTCAAACCTGTATTTTTCCTCTAAATTTTGGTCATTGTAATCTACAGAGTTTGAGAATACAATATTGAAATGTTAACATTTAGCATATGAATTCACTCTTTCCATTATTTGGACTGTTGTTTCTCATTCAGAGCCAAAAGAAACATTAGCCCTCTCTCTAAAAGTCTTTAAATTTTATAAGAAGAGCAGAGAGAATAAAAAATCAAGTTGTAGTTTTTAGGAGAATCAGTGAACTGGAAGTGATAAAAGTGTTGCATTACTTGTTTAAGGACTGGTGCTTAAGGATATCTGTTATAAAACTGGATTATAAAATGGATCATACAATGTTTAATATAGGTTTTTAAATTAGATTAGTTATGATATCTTAGTAATTGATATTATCATTTTTTATATTTCTCCAAAAAAGTGAATTATAGTAACTTTATTTCTATTAACAGGAAAACAAATAGTGCTCCAATTTATTGATGTCTTTGTCTTGCTTCTTTTGGGTGGCTACTGCTATTCATTTCAAAATTTGGTCACATCAACAATTTTAGTTGATTTTATTTAGAGAATCTTCCATAGTTATGCAATTACTTTCTTCTTGCCATCCCAATCATTAAGATTCATCTTGTACCTGTCTATATCCTTAATTTATTCTAGATATTAGATGGCATAATTTTCATTCTCTATCCTTATTTGACAGTTTCCAAATTCATTAAGTTAGAATAGCATTGTATTAATGTTATTTACTAACTTTTATTTATATTTTCATGAATTTGATGGCTTTTTGGTAAAATTTTCTGCACCTTTATGAGCATTCTCAATTCATACTTTAGAATCAAAACGAAAGTTCAAAATGTGAAATTCATAAATTTGAATGTTGCTTCTATTGACTTTGTAAAATGTATTTAAAAATCTATACTTAATATCAATGTTGCCTTGATAACGTTTCATGTAGTGCATATATTATGTATATAACTAATATAAAGTCTTTTATATAATTCATTTAAAATATAATGCAATGTAGAAGATACATATTACATATATTTCAAATATATATGATAAAAATTGATACAATTTCTATTACATCTTATAGGACCTTCTATAAATTATTTATAATAACTTAATGTGTATACCATTGTAATTGTATCCACTGACCACACTTTTTTTACATTTTTAATTCAGAAATTTATTTTTTGAACAAACAAGCTTGTAATGAAATAAAATATATATATGTATATATATATATATATATAAATTCTGAAAATTAGATTTAACCCCAAGAGTCCCCACAATAACCCACATTTACCCTCCTCCCTCCTTCCCAATATATCTCTACAAATGCCTTAAGTTGTATGACATTATACCTTATCTGGATTTAAAACATAATAGACCTCTTTTCTTAATGCCAGGGTCTAGCTCTAGCCTCCACAGATGACTGAAGGCATTTGACCCTTGGTTCTCTGGGTTATGCTTATTTCTTCCATACCCATCCATTTACCTTCAAAGGCTGCAATATCATTGTTTCTAATTGCTGAGTAAAATTCCATGGTATATATATACCACAGTTTTTGGATTCATTCATCTCCAGTGAGGGACATCTGGGTTGTTTCCATAATTTACCTATTGTAAATTGAGCTGCTATGAACATAGATATTGCTGTGTCCCAGTAATGTGCTGATGATGGTAAATCCCCTGGACAAATACCCAAGAAAGGAATAACAGGATCATATGGTGGTCTCATCCCTATTTTTTGAGGATTCTCCACACTGCTTTCCAGAGGGGCTATATCAGTCTGCAGTTCCACCAACAGTGTGCTAGTGTGCCTATCTCTTCACATCCCCTCCAGTATCTATTATTATTTATTTTCTTCATTTATGCCAATCTGACTGGTGTGAGGTGGTATCTTAATGTAGTTTTCATTTGCATTTCTCTGATTACTAGTGATTGAGAGCACTTTCTCATGTATTGATTGGCTTGATCCATGTCCTCTGTTGAGAAGTTTCTATTAAGCTATTTGGCCCATTTATTTATTGAGTTGTTTGTGTTTTTGTAGTTGAAATTTTTAAGGATTTTGTAGATTCTCGATGTGAAGCCCCTGTCAGAGGAATCACAGCTCATGATTCTCTCCAATTCTGCAGGAATCCTCTTGACTCTTTTGATTATTTCCTTGGCAGTACAAAAGCTTTTTAGCTTTATGGTATCCCATTCACTGATTTTTGACTTTACTTCCTTCACTTTAGGAGACATGTTGAGAAAGTCTTTGCCTACTCCCAAATGCTGAAGTATCGGACCTAATTGGTCTTCCATCAGTTGCAAGTTAGCTAGTTTAATTCCTAGCTCCTTGATCCATTTTGATTTGATTCTAGTGCAAGGAGAAAGATAAGGGTCTAATTTCAAGTTTCTGCAAGTGGCTGTCCAGTTTGTCTAGCACCATTTGTTGAATAGGCATTGACCACACTTTTATCTATAAATTTTTTTTTCAAGAACAGTCTGATTTTAAAATAATGCTAAGTTTTCTGTTTTCAAATTTTCTGTAGAAAATAACTAAGATAATAGGTTAGATTCTGTCACCTCCAATTTATGTGTAATATTAATGAGTTATTTATAAAGTTAACCTACTAATTACTCATTTTGAGTTTCTTCACCATCATAAAAACATTTTCAATATACATTTTGAATGTGTACAATTAGAGCTGATTTTATGTATAAAGCATTATCATATCAGGAGGGAAATATCTTCTCTGTTTTTACTTTTTTATTCATCAGTAACTCTGTTTTTCCATAACAACAAATATTACTTTATATGTCTGTTTGTTATGGTTCCCAAAAATTTTACTTATAATTATTCAATGAAAACATAGTTTTCAAAGGCTTTATTTTTTAAATTAAATAATGGGAGAAATTTTTAATTTAAATAATGGTTTTAATTCTGGCTATATTCTTCAGCATGACAATTGCTTTTTGTCTTAATTTTCCAACAGAAAAACAAGCAAATATATAGTAATTGAATTCCTTCAGGGATGTTGTAGTGAAAACGAAATGAGATAATAACATGTATTGGTGATATTGGTACCTGGAGCCTAGTTATTGTTTTGGGAATTATATTATCCCCACAAATTACTACCATAACTTGTTCCTATTCCTTGTATGACATCAAAACAAAAGAAAACTCCACAATCCAAATGGTAAACACTCAAAGATTCTGATAGTCTGCTACATTAACCACTCTAAAGAACATCAGTGGTGCTGACAGAACTGTTGGTTTTAAGTAAAATAATGTCATTTACTCCTTACTGGCAGTCAATATATATTCAAGCTTAGATGGTTTTAATTGCTCGGGGTTTATTGGATAGTGTACAATGGATGTTGTCCATTCTTAAGATTTATGCTTACTATTTGCCTTAATCAGATTTCTCTCCTTGTGACTTAAGTTCTGAAACAATAAACTTATAAGAAGGAAAGATTATATTGGCTTACAGTTTCAGATAGCAGTCCATAGTTGCTTGGCCACATTGTTTTGTACCTGTGGTCTTATAAATAATGGAAGAAGCATATGATGGAGGAGGGTGCTCATCTCAAGGCAACTAAAAAGCAAGAAAGAGAGCAGGAAGCGAAGGGAAAAGAAGGTAATGGAGAGAAGATAGATAGAGAAAGAGGCCAAGGTCTCCATGTCTTCATGAATAAGACTTCATGTCCATAACCCTAAAGACCTAACTTCCTTCCACTGGTCCTCACCTCCTATTGTGAGATAGTTCAGACTACCTCACAATAGTGCCAAAGGATGGTGACCAAAGCTTTAGCATATGGCCTTTGGAAAACATTTAAGATGAAATCCCAAATTTGGTGTCATGAAAAGTCCCTCAGCATAATTGCAGATAAAAATAATTTCTTTTTGTAAAATAATTTGTCAATTTTAATAGTATTATGTTAGTTTAAGCCAATCCTCACTGGATTTCTTCTATAGCAGTTATTAATCAATTTTATATTTTTGGCTGCATAAATGTACATTTTTCCCTCCATCTCTTAAATATTTCCTCATACATCTTGATGAGTTCTTCCTAAAAATGTGCATTTTATATCTATTTTTTCAGAATGATTTAATCTACTAAATGATGTGTTAAGCAATGTTGGCAATTCTAGTTTGCTATTTCCTGATATACATTATGAATGAAATGTTTTCTTAGTTATGGAGCTATTCTTTTCCTATGTTTACCTTGATCAGAATCCCTTTAAAAATGCAGTAGGTGTCACAAGACTTCAGAGATGATGGCTTTCTCAATCTGAGATGATCTAACCTTCTACACTGTGTCCTTTGACCACTTTCTACATGGATTTGAAAGAGATCTGGATCCAAAGCTCAGCTTTTCAGATATTTGGTAATATTTTCTAAGAAGGTCTTACAGATAATCTTTGAGGAAAAAAATATATTAATATATAGTAACTCTCAAAATCAATGAGTTAAAATTATTGGTTTCAAAAATAACAAGGATGACATTAAAATTAATGTCCAAGTAATCTCTTTGATCAGTTATGGCCTTTGCATTTTTCTAGAAAGCCATTAATATCCTTTAAGTTTTTATGTGTTTTGCCATGTAATGAAATCTATGTGTGCTTTTTTTTTTTTTAACAAAATAGCACCCAGATGCAGCCCATTCCTCCCAGATCCATACATTAGGCCCATACTCACTATCAAAGATCCCAGGTCCTATCACTGTATGCAGATGCAGCATTTGGGCTGAGTATGAGACACGAGGACCCACCAAAGAACCCCCAATTGCAGTGCATATAGAAACTCGCAATCTGCAATGCACTCAGAACAGATTTCAAATAAAGGCTCTGGGTCCTAGAAATATAAGGTACAGCCAAATGAGGTTACAGGCTGAAGCAATTTTCTGAAAAAAAGTGGTCATCAGAGGTATGGTGTCTGACCCAACCATTTGTCCTGCAAAGAAGTACTTCCAGACCTGCCTACCTTCACCACAGGGAAACTCTATTTAAGCATTCAAAAGATTATTGAAATGAGGAATCAAAATAGAAAAGATTCACCTCAAGCCCCCAGCTCCACAGCCAAGGAACAGACAGATAGCGAGAAGAAAACCTAGAAATAATTATCAATATGATTACTAAAAGGAACAATGAACTAAAACAAGAATTAATGAAGAGATAAGTGAGAAAACTCAGAAGATGAAAAACACTATTATCAAAGAAGTAGAAATACTAAAGAAGGAAGTAACAAAGCTAAAATCTTTTGTCAATCACATCAGAAAAATGATAGAATTTAATAGTAGACTAACATCTATAGAAAACAGAAATTTAGCTCTGGAAGAAAGAAATTCTGACAGTCAAGATAGTTTGAGTAAGCTTGAGTGCACAGATGACAAAAGAGAAAAACACAGAACAAAGAACAATTTTCAAAATGTCTGGGATGAAATCATAAGAAACAATCTAAGAGTATTTGGGATACAGGAAGAAATCAAAACACAAACAAAAAAAATCTAAGAGTAACTGGGATACAGGAAGAAATTGAAAGAGCATTCTCAATTTTCCTATATCAAAATAGAGTCTGAAATACCCATCCAGGAAGCTTACAAGACCCACAATAGGCCTAATTAAACAAGAAATTCACTGAGACACATCATATTCAAAATGTATAACAGGGATATCAAAGAAAAATATTAAAAGTGGCAAGAGAGAAATGCCAAATCACGTTATGAGGCAAACCAATAAGGACTCTTCAGATCAGACTCTAGAAGCAAGAAGACCATGGAAGGAGCTATTTCATGCGGCTCAGAATACTATCTCCAGCAAAGGTCAGCTTCAATACTTCATGATAAGATCAAACTTGCAACATTAATGAGAAGAAAACCAGCATTACAAAGAATCCTCAAAGATAAACTCCAGATAGATGAACAAACAAACATTCCTCAAAATCCACAGAGTATATTCAATAAAGGCACATGCTATCAATAGACAACTGAGACAGCACAGAAGTTACTAATAAAATATGATGATTATGAACCAAAACCACATAACCATTCTAATACTAAATGGAAATTGTCTCAACACACCAATCAAAAGACACAGGCTAGCAGATTGGATTGAAAAACAATATCCAACAATATGCTGCTTACAGGAGACCCACCTTACAGCCAATGCTATCCACAGAATGAGGGTGAAAGGATAGAAAAAATTTACCAGGCATATGGCTAAAGAAAGCAAGGTGGAGTTGCAATTCTTATATCTAATAAAGTAGATTTCAAATGTAAATTAATCAGAAGAGATAAAAAAGGCCACTACATTCTAGGATAGGGAACAATGCCACAGGTAGATATAATATAGTAAATATATACCCTCAAACATGAGTGCTCCCAAATATGTGGAAAATTTATTCTATGACATAAAACAACTTGTGGACCTCAACACAATAATACTGGGAGACTTTATCCTCCTCTATCACAAATTCACAGATAGTCAAAGCAAAATAGCAATACAGAGATCCCTAGTCTAAACAACTCCACAAGCCAGATGAACTTAACAGAGATCTACACAATGTTTCACCCCAAATTGGCAGAGTATACCTTCTTCTTAGCAGTACAAGAATCCTTATCCAAAATAGACCATATTCTAGTTATCAAAGGAAATCTCAGTTAATACTATCCTATCAGACCATGATGCCACAACTCTAGCAATTAACAGATAAATTATAACACAAAACACATACATGTGGAGATTGAACAATACCCTATTGGATGATGAATGGTTCCAAGAAGACAAGAGAGCAGAAATCAAGAAATTGTTAGAAGAGGATGAGAATGAAGGCACAACATATCAAAACCTTTGGACAGCTTAAAAGCATTCTTAAGGGGAAAATACATAGCACTGAGTGCCTACATTAAAAGTCAGGAGAGATCCCAAATACATAAGCTTATGCTCCACCTAAAATCCCTACAAAAGGAAGAATAATCTAAGCCCAACCTGAGCAGAAGACAGGGAAAAATCACAATCAGAGCTGAAACCAGTGAAATTGAGAACAACAACAGCAACAATACAAACAATAAAAAGAATCAATGAAACAATGAGTTGGTTCTTTGAAACAATAAATAAAATTGATAGGCCCCTAGTGATTCTCACTAAAAGAAGGAGAGAATTAAGGCAAATCAACAAAATCTCCAATGAAAAGGGAGTGATCACCACTGACCCCACAGAAATCAAATTGATCATTAGAACATATTTTGAAACACTATACTTCTCTAAATTAGATAACCTGGACTATATGGACAAATTTCTAGACATATATAACATTCACAAATTGATGCAGAATGATATTGAAATACTAAACAGCCCAATAACAGTCACTAATATCCATATAGCAATTAAAGCCTTCCAAAGATGAAAAGTCCAGGAACTAATGGATTCACTGCTGAGTTTCATCATATCTATGATGAGGAGCTAACACCTCTCCTTATTAAGCTATTCAGAAGCACTTCAAAAAAAGAAAATTACAGACCAATATCCCTGATGAACATTGATGCAAATAAATAAATAAATAAATAAAGTCCTAGCAAATTGCATTTGAATCCACATCAAGAAGATAATTCATCACAATCAGGAGTCCTACACTCCAGGGATGCAAGCCTAGTTCAACATATTCAAATCAATAAATGTGATTCATCACTTAAATAGAATTAAGGACAAAAACCATATGATTATCTAAAGTGATGCAGAAAATGCCTTCTGTAACATCCATGTCCCCTTTATGCTCAAAATGCTAGAGTAGATATGGATCAGAGGAACTTAACTTTGTAAAGGCCATAGATGAAGGGAGAAAAGCTGAGAGCATTTCTACTAAACTTGGGAACAAGACAAGGCTGTCTGCTCTCACCACTTTTATTCAATATAGTCCTTGAAATCCTAGCTGGAGCCATCAGGCAAGAGAAGGAGATCGAAGGGATAAGAATAGGAAGAGAGATTGAACTATCTTTTTTTGCTGATGACATGTTCCTATATCTGGAAGAGCCAAGAAAACTCCACCAGAAAACTGCTTGGGCTAATAAACGGATTTAGCAAAATAGCACAGTACAAGATCCAAACCCATAAATCAATAACTTTCCTACTTGCCAACAATACTTGGGCAAAAGAATAAATCAGGAAATTAAACCCAGTTACAATATCTTTAAAAAGAATAAAATATTTGGGAATTAATCTAACAAGGAAATAAAAAATCTCTACAGTGAAAATTATTGAACATTGCAGATAGAAATTAAAGAAGATCTGAGAAGATGTAAAGCCATGCTCTTGGTTAGGCAGAATTAATACAAGTAAAACAGCCATTCTGTCAAAAGCACTATACAGATTTAATGCAATCTCCATCAAAATACCAATGCCATTCTTTTCAGATATAGAAAAAGCAATTCTCAAATTCATTTTGAACAAGAAACCCAGAATAGCCAAAACATTACTAAGCAAGAAAGATGAAACGGGGGGAATCACAGTACCAGACATAAAATCATACCATACAGCTGTAGTAACAAAAATAGCATGGTACTGGTTTCAAAATAGGAATAAAATCCAAAGAATATAAGACTCTGAGACAAACCAAAGATCTTTAAACATCTGATCTTTGACAAAGAGAGTCAAAATATTACATGAAGGAATAACAGCCTATTCAACAAATGGTGCTGAATGAACAGGATGGACATTTGCAGGAAGTGGAAATTAGATCCTTATCTCTCACTATGCAAAAAAAGTCAAATCAAAATTGATCCCGGAACTAGGAATTAAACCAGCTAAAATACAACTGCAAGTGCTAGAGGAAAAATTAGGACCAACAATCCAGCACTTTGGAGTAGGCAAAGACTTTCGCAACGTAACTCCTAAAGCAAAAGAATTAAAGTAAAAAATTAATGAGTGGGATGCCCTTCAACTAAAAAGCTTCTGCTCAGCCAAGAAATTGGTCAAAATTCTCAAGAGACAACCTCCAGAATGGGAGATCATTATGGCCTGTGATTCCTCCAACAGAGGAATAATATCCAAAATTTAAAAAGTGCTCAAAAAACTCCAAATCAAAAGCACTAAGAATCCAATCAGTAAATGGACCAGAGAGCTAAACAGAAACTTTTCAGCAGAGGACATTGAGCAGGCCAATGAATACATGAGAAAGTATCAGAGGAATGCAAATCAAAACTATATTAATATTTCACCTTACTGCTGTCAGACTGACATAGATGAATATAAACAGTAAGAGATGCTGGACGGGCTTTTTATTTTAAAGAGAATGACAATGAGAGAGACAGAATCAATTTTATTTAGTTTTTCATGTGACTTTATTGCTACAACACTTCTTTGTGTGTGTGGTGCTTGAGTTCAAACCCATGTCCTTGCGCATGCCAGGCAAATACCATGACTGCTGAGCCACTGCTCTAGCTCTAGAGTGTGGTTAATTAATGAATAATTTTATATATTTTTATATTGTTGTGGTTAAAAGTATAAACTACTTTCTCTACATTTTCTAAATTTATGTTTGATTTAACATCTGAATTTAAATGTATCATTGGTATTTTGCTTTGCTTTTTATCATTGTCTTGTGGCTTACCCTTTATTTTTAATCTTCTGTAACATAATGAAGTGTTACACTTCTACCTGGAGAAGTGTAACACTTCTACTCCAACACTTCTACTCTAATTCTACAAATTATTTTGTAGAAATAATTGAATTTGTATTACCATGTTATACATGCATTTTCTACTAATAAGATTTTCCTGTTTCAATAATCCTTAATGGCTGCTTATAAACCAATTAACAATCTCCCAATCATTTGCTATATATATATATATAGCTATGTATATGTGTTTGTATACCCATATACAGTTACTTAAATGATAATTTAAATATATGCATATATACACATAGACATATATATATGCACATATAGCTTGTTAAGTAAAAAGATGTCTCACTACAACTTACACATTTTATCTTTTAAACTTGCTATTGCTTCTTTTCATGTGTAATTATATCTTGAGTAGTTCTAGAATATAATCTTCAAATTGGGTTGCAGGAGACATTGTTTTTAAGTATTTTCATATTCATATACATATTTATTTCACCATGATATGTGAAAATTATCTAGGTTGTTTATGTTTCTTAGGCTTTCTCAGACATTAATGTTCATATAAATTTTTAAATATTTTTTAAAATGCAAATTCTGATATAGTATATCTGGGATGAAGTTTTACTTATTTCACACAGGTGCATAGGTAATGCTGATAAGTTTTCCCTGGAGAACACTAATTATTTAAATATTAAAGCTGTGTTTTACCATTTTGCCTCTGATGTCTAGAGATGTTATTTTATTCCTTTTCTGGTTTAGATGAATTGTCTGATGCCTATTTTCTTTTTGTAGGTTACTTATCCTTTTGTCCAGGATGCTTATTAGTTTTTCTCCATACACTAATAGCTCAAGAATTCCTTCCCATATAATTCTGGTTGTACATCTTCATATTGATAAAGATATTTAGTGGGCAGATTCAGGTTTTCCTTTTCTCAGTGGAATAATCCTTTATTTGCTCAATGATCACCCTTTACCTAACTCTTCCTTTTTTCTTTATGCAATTTTATTAGCTACATGTTAGATGTCATGTATTTCAGTTTTCATACTTTTACTTGGTATTTATTTTGAGATAGGTTTCTTTGATAATTCTAGGGCACTGTTTAACAGTGATTATGCTTACCTCCATTTCCATAAAATTATATTGGAAAATTATTTTGTTAAAGACAATATTTTTATTTTTGTGGTACGCTTAAACCACCTGAAAAGGTATTATAATGTTATTGTTTTTTTCTTCAAGTCATAAATTTTTTTCACAGAAGAGACGTTTTGATTAAGCTGTTGTTTTCCTTTATGAAATTGTAGACTTTGATGGGATTCTGCTTTACCAATGGTTAGAAGACTATTGATGGTGGAATCTGCCGTGGTCTTTGATTCCTTGGCCTGGTGGAATATCATTAGCTTATTTATTGGTCCCATTTCTGGCATTACAAATAAGACATTTTGCTCAAATTTAATGATTATTTTTGGAGATATACAACACCAAATTCCATCCTGGCTGATAGAGGGACCAGTGATCTTCACAGATTATGCATTTCCAGAGAACCCAATACTCAGATCGTTGGCCAGAGGCTTGTCATTTTGTAAGTCAAGAGAGAAGGTATTAAATTGACCTTCTGTTCTCTTTTACAGATCTCTTTCAGCTGGTAAATTTGCTTGACTTGACATTGTAGATGTATATGATGTGGGAAAAACATAGATATTTATCAAAAGCCTCTTTAATGGGGCCTGGAGCAGTGGCTCAGGGGTTACGGTGCTTGCCTGGCATAGGCAAAGACTCCAGTTCAAATCCCAGAACCATGTACACAACAAAGTGTCAGAGAAACAAAAGCCACATGAAAAACTAAATAAAATTGGTTCTCTATTTTTTGCTCTCTAACTGTCCCTTTCTTTAAAAAAAAAGTCTCTGATGCTCAATGAATTTTTTCACATGTAATAATAATAATGTAATATTACTATATAGTCTAATAAATTCCCATTATAAGTGGAGAATCTGGAGGAAAATATTAGTACTGTAGCCCTGCTTTAGGTGAGTTATTGTTCAAAAAAATAGTTCTGTAAACTTTAACAGTTTTGCATTTATTCTCTTCTGAGAGAGCATAGATTATGGTCACCTTTCTGATCTATTTTTTTTTTGTACTTTTAAAGTGTATGTCTATATCATTTTGTTTATCTGTGACATCATATATAAAAATAGAATCTATGATAATGACATTGACTTGTTTTGTTATGTAAGAAAAGTAATATATTACCATGTGTATCTTCAAATGTTCTGACCTCTAAGGAACTGAATGTGCTTTTTCTTTTCTATTTTGAGATTATTTAATAATGCTTAAGAGAACAAAAATAGAGATTTAATTTTCATCTTTGCTGAACACTAATTTCTATCTGGTTTGAAATTCATAATTATAAAATTATATTACTCTTCTCTCCAGTCTTTCTATTAACATTGAGGAAAGTTTAGTAAGAACATTCATTTAACAATGTTAGCATTGAGTCAAAGTTCAAATAGTTTCTATTATTATTGTTTATCTATTTATTAATGCAGACTCAGTTATTCAATTTTTTGTATTTTAATTTTTTTCATTTTTTTTCTTTTTTATTAAGAAATTTAGTTGTTGTATGATCAGAAATGTATCCAAAGTAACAATATGATATATATATATATATATATATATATATATATATTTAAATCAGAATTACCCCCTAGATCCCTCCCTATATTCTCTCTCCCACCGTACCTATATCCCCTCCCTGTTCCTTCCCAATACATATCTATGAATGCCCTAGATTATGTGTCACTATGCCTTTGCTGGGTCTAATACATGAGAGTGACTAACTTTCACACAGGCCTGGGTTTAGCTCCAGCCTCCACAGATAAGTGCAGACATTCAACCCTTGACTTTCTCAGTTATGCAAACTTCACTCAACATGATTTCTTCCATAGTCACTCATTTACCTTCAAAGGTTGCAATTTCACTGTTTCTGATTGCTAAGAATTCCATTGTGTATGTATGTATGTATGTAAATGTATGTGTATATATATATATATATGTTTATATGTATGTGCATATATATGTATATATGTATGTGTGTATGTGTATGTATGTGTACATATATATATCAGAGCTTTTGGATGCATTCATCCGGAGAAGGACATCTGGGTTGGTTCCATAATTTAGCTATTGCAAGATTGAGCTGCTATGAACATAGATTTTGCTATGTTGCTGTGATGTGCTGATTCTAAATCTCCTGGAAAAAATACCTATGAGAGGTATAGCTAGATTATATGGTGGGTTCACCCCTAATTTTTTTGAGGATTCTACATACTGCTTTCCAGAGGGACTGTGCCAGTCTGGAGTTCCACCAACATTGTGCTAGTGTTTCTATCTCTCCACAACCCCTCCTGCATATACTACTATTTATTTTCTTCATTTTTGCCAATCTCACAGGTGTGAGATGAAATCTTAATGTGGTTTTGATTTGCATTTCTCTTATTACTAATGATGTAGAGCACTTTATCATGTATTCATTGGTTTGCTTAATGTCCTGTGTTGAGAAGTTTCTGTTTAGCTGTCTGGCCCATTTATTGATTGGATTGTTTATGTTTTTGTTATTGAGTTTTTTGAGCAATTTTTAAATTTTCGATACTAGTCCCCATCAGAAGGATCACAGGCCACGATTCTTTCCCATTCTGTATGTTATCTCTTGACTGTTTTGACTATTTCCTTGGTTGTCCAGAAACTTTAATTTAATGGCATCCTACTCATTTATTTTTTTTACTGTAATTCTTTCACTTTAAGAGTCTTGTGGAGGAAGTCGTTGCCAACGCCCATATGCTGGATTGTTGGTCCTAATTTTTCCTCTACCAGTTGTATGATAACTAGTTTAATTCCTAATTTCATAATTCATTTAGATTTGTTTTTTGTGCAAGGTGAGAGGTAAGGATCCAATTTCAAATTTCTGTAAGTGGCTGTCCAGGTTGTCCAGCACCATTTTTTGAATAGACTGTCTCTCCTCCATGTTTTATTTTGACCCCCTTTGTCAAAGATCTGATTTTTAAAGATTGGTGGGTTTGTCTCAGAGTCTTCTATTCTATTCCATCAGTCTTCATTCCTACTTTGATACCAGTACCATGCTGTTTTTAATACTACAGCTCTATAATATAATTTTAGATCTGATACTTCAAAACCACCTGTTTTGTCTTTCTTGCTTAGTAATGTTTTGGCTATTCTGAGTTTCTTCTTGTTCCATATGAACTTGATAATTGCTTTTTCTATATATGCAAAGAAAGACATTGGAATCTTGGTGGGGATTGCATTGAATCTATGAAGAGCTTTTGGCAGAATGGCCATTTTGACTTTATTAGTTCTGCATAACCAGGAGCATGGAACATCTTTCCATGGATTTCATTCTTCAGTGTTCAATAATTTTCATTGTAGAAGTCTTTGATTTCCTTTGTCAGACTAACTCCCAGGTACTTTATTCATTTAGAGGATATTGTGAATGGGACTGATATCCTGATTTCTTCTTCTGCCCTATTATTATTAGTGTATAGGAAAGCTATTGATTTATGTGTATTGATCTTGTAGCCTGCCACTTTGTTAAATCTGTTTATAAGTTCAAGCAGTTATCTGGTGGAGTTTTTTGGATTTTCCAAATAAAGGATCATATACGCAAAAAGGAAGAGTTTGACTTCCTCTCTTGCAATTATTATCCCTTTGATTTCCTTCTCTTGGCTGAATGCTCCAGCTAGGGTGACAAGAACTATATTGAATAAAACAGTGAGAGTGGACAGCCTTGTCTTGTTCTTGAGTTTAGTGGAAATTGCTTTCAGCTTTTTCTCCATTTAGTATTAAACTAGCCAAGGGTTTGGCATATATAGCCTTTACATAGTTTAGATAAATTCCTTTGATCCATATTTTCTATAAAGTTCTGAGTTTAAAAGGGTGCTGAATTTTATCAAAGGCCTTTTTTTGCATCAATAGAGATGATCATATGGTTTTTGTCCATAATTCTACTTAAGTGATGGATTACATTAATTGATTTGCATATGTTGAACCAGCCCTGCTTACCTGGAATGAAGCCCACTTGATCATGATGAATTATCTTCTTGATATGTTTTTAAATACAGTTTGCTAGAATTTTATTAAGGATTTTGGGAGATTTCCTTCCTTTTCAATTTCTTGGAATAGCTTTATGAAGGGAATAAATGAGAAAACTCAAGAGTTGAGAACTCTATCATCAAAGAAATAGACATACACAAAAAGGAAGTCACAGAGCTGAAATTTGCAGTAATGGTATGAGAAGAACCATGAAAGAAAGTAATAATTGACTAACTTCTGTAGAAAATAGAACCTCAGCTATTGAAGATAGAACTTTTGACAATGAGGACAGGCTGAGGAAGCTTGGGTGTGGGATGAGGTTCTGCTCAGATTTCTTTGTACTCCTTAAATTGAAGTGAATTCTTGGTCTGAGCTCTCTATCTGTTTGTTTCTTTTTAGGGTCTTTGTTGTAGGATTGGGGATTTTGTTGTGTCTAATTTGAGATGAGACATTGTTGGGCAACTTAAGTTCAAAGCACACAATAATTAATAAGTTTGACATTCGTGGCAATAATGGGGAGAGGGTCAAATGGTATAGACCAGTTATAGCCGGAGAGAGAGGTAAAAGTAAAAGGAAGTTAGAAAGGAGGTTGTACAATCTGAATGTGCACAGAGAAGAAAATAGAGGAGGTGAAGGATTTGCTGGAGAAAAAAAGAAAAAAAAAAACAGAACAGAAAAGAGAAGGAAAGGAAATAGAAGGAAAGATGAAAAGACTAATGAAGCAAAACAGCATCTACAAACAAACTGACAAACAAATAAAAAGGAAATTTAAAAAAACTAGTTAAGTATTTTTATGTGTTCTTGAAAACTTAATCCAGTTGGCTGTCAAGTGCATGTCAAAAACCAGAAAGGATTAAAAAAGGAAAAAGAAAAAAATAATATATATATATGAAGTAAAAAAAAATAATTTTTTTTTAATTTTAAGAGAGAAGGACTGAGAGAGGGAGAGTCAGAGAGAATCAATTTTTATTGAGTTTTTCACGTGCCTTTCATTGCTCTTACACCTGGTTGTGTATGTGGGTGCTGGGGTTGAACCCATGTCCTTGCACATGCCAGGCTAGTAACTGCTGAGCCACCACTCCAGTCCCCAAATAAAATTTTCTTGATGAAAACTTGGAAGTCTAATCTCTGAGATCTCCTTTCTGTTACACAATAGGAGCAGGTTTTAAGTATTCACCTAAGTTTTGTTAACAGGTCTTTCAGTTTGAGTTTATACATCTCAAGTTTAGGACTAGGTGTACTTCAAACCCTTTAATTTTCAGGGTAGAGATTTAGATGAAGGTAACGGGTTGAGATGGTTTTAGAGCTCCCTCTTCTGGAGGCACTCCTGGTCCCTCCAGGCTTTCATGCACTGGGTTAGAGGTCTCCTACTCCCTCCCCTTCTTTGGTTGTTGCTTGAGCCTGGATGGTGTGTAGGGGTGTATCAGGTTAGCGAGGCTCCTCTATGTTTCACAAGCCCGAGTCCCCCCATGCTAATTGAGGGCTGGGCCTGTCATGCCTCCTCTTCCCAGTTCAGTCTCTGAACTGTGGCTGGCTCCTGGTGCAATTATGGAATTGCTTCTTCCAAACTGCTGACTCACTCCTGCCAGCCAAAATGGCTCCCATGGAACCATCTGATTAAAAACAACAACAAAAATCTCCTATTTCTCTGTATGTAGGTAGCTGAGAGATATAGTTTTCCCCTTGAGTAGTGAAGGTCAGAAGGAAGGTCTCTAACCTGAATTCATAGTTCCCTATCAGCCTGGAGTCCTCCTTGGCTGGTGAATTGGCTCCTCCTCCACTGGCTTCTTCCTAAGAGATGCTGGGCAGACTTGGTACTGGCTGTGGGACCTGGTTTTAATGTATGAAAATCTCTCTTTTCCCCACTAAGCATATCCAAATATCAGTTCTTCCAAAAGTCTGCCTAAACGCCCTCTGAGCTCCATTTGTGATTATTCCTGAAACACACCTAGTATTGGTGAAGCTGTCCTGGAGATTTTTCCTCCATTCATGGAGCCCAGCACAAAGCAGTCAATCTATCAGTTCATCATCTTTCAGTCTCCCAGATTCATATATCCCACACATGGTTTTGATTTTATGTGTTTATTTATAATAACATAATGCATTTTTCTAAAAGTTTTTAAAATAAATGAACTTTGTATTTTGAAGCATAAAATATTTTTTAAGAGAGAGAGAAAGAGGGAGATAATGAGAGAGAGAAAAAGAGAGAATCAACTTTATTTAGTTTTTTATCTGGTCTTTGTTTCTCTGATACTTAGCTGTATATGTGGTGGTGGGGTTTGAAACCACGTCCTCTCACATGCTAGGAAAGTGCTCAAACTGCTTAGTGACTGCTCCAGCCCTAAAATATTTGTTTATACTCAATTACTTAAATCCTAACCATTGGATTTTCTCTACTTTCTGCCTGTTTATAATATCTTCTCAAATATTTTCAAACTTTTCTTAAATAATAATGCAGTTTAAATCAAGATAGTAAATATTTTAATGTCTTAAAGTGCTCAATTTCTCTGTTCTGCTGTCTTATATATATCAGCATTTGGTTTCCAGTTTACTATAATGCATTCAGAAAATGCACATATCTTAAGAGCATGTTGTAATATATTTACGAAGGCATATCTTTATATCAGGTATAGAAAATTCAAAGGAGTACTGATCAGCCATTTTGTAGAATGTCCCTCTTTGTGATTTGTCCAATGTTTTCACATGATTATTCTTAGGTAATGAATTTTGTGTGTAAAAACTACAAAGGTGAAATGTTATTCTCATAATATCACATCAAGAATGCATGCTGCCAAATATCATCACTATTGATGCTAACCTTGGCTGAGACAACACCTGTCCTGTTTATCCAATGTAATTATCTTTCCTTCTCCTTTTGTAACATGTATTTTTTGGAAGATAGTACCTATGCCAAACCCACTCTGAAAGACAGGTTACTAAGTTAGGTTCTGTCACCTTGAGGGCAGAACATCTATGGAAATTACTTGGAATGTTTCAGTACAGGAAAGTTTTCTCCTGTTCCCCACTTCTTTCTTTATTCAATCAATTGAATATGTTAGCATGAATTCATACACATTTATTTTAAACTTCAAGTTATATCTAAACACAACTTTATTTTGTTTCTAAAGTTGTTTAGGTTTTTGCCATGGAAAGCTCTTTGTTGGTTTCTACATCACTGATAAAATCCCATCATAAAAAAAAAATGTTAGCTCTTTCTTATGTTCTGGCACAACAAAATGCTCCAGGCTTATCTTGTAAACTTCTTGCCCTAGAATCAGCCATTTCTCCAGAGTCTGACCCTTTTACTGGAGAATTGTATTAGAAAGCAACATGATCAAGTGACGCTGATTCTGGGGCTTTTTTTTTCTAGGACCTCTAGGCTGACTGAAAACTGAAATACATAGAAGTGTGGCAACCCACATGTTTAAATATATAAATATATTCCAATAGGCTTCAGTCTGTATTAGTGTACTCAGGCTGCAAAACAAAAATCAAAATAGAAAAAAAAAATAGTATTACAATTGGGTGGTTTAAAATAGCAGAAGTGCATTGTCTCACTGTTCTGAAGGTCAGAAATCTGAAATTCAGATGGCAACAGGTCATGGGCCCTCATTAAGCCAGTTAGGGAACATTCTGCCTCTGCTTTCCAAGTCACTGGGATTATAAGCATGTGCCACCACACCAGGCCTTAATGGTAGTTTCTGTCACCTGATTTTTTTCCCCATATACAATTCAGAATATTTAATTTTTTGGTATATCTTCAATGTTGAAATTCAGTCATTTTATATACTGTTTCACGGTCACTTTTTATACTGTTCCTCCACCATGCCTGTGGGTTTGCTGTTATCACTTTGTTACGTGACTAGCTGGATTATTTTGGTTAATATCATACAACCTTCTTCTTTTGCATTTTGAAACCTCTTTTCTTATGGATTAGTGTACGTTCCATAAGAAATGAGAAGAATGATTTTCAACCTGTAGACCTGGAATACTAAATAGAAAGTTCATTGTTTGAGGACATGGGAAAAGTACATCATGTGGAATACAGTTTTTATTAACTTAAAACACATCACTTAAATTGAATATAATATATAAAGAATTATTAAACTTAAATTTTAATTAAGGGCACAACTATGTTTGAATAATTAGAAATTGTTTTATATGTAATAAAGATTTTTAGAAATCTGTACTATATATTTTATTGATAAATTAATATTTTTACTATATTCAATCTATATAAATACCTATATCACATATGCATGCTCAGAAAATTAAAATTTAGCTTGCATATTTTAATGAATATAAGTGTACAAAATGGACATAGTATAATCACTAAGATTACAGTCTTAAACAGATTGATTGTGATATATAATTTTACTTTTTGATACTCAACATATTGTAGTTCCTGAAAAGCTTTCAAGTTAATTTGTTTTAGTTGTATTTCAACATTTTTCAAATTTTAGAGTGCATTAGTCTTCTTTGGGGTATATGACAGAGGAATATCAAATCAGTTTCAGAATTGGTTTAGTGGATCTGCGGAGAGGAGCAGTATTCAGCAATTTTAATAGGCAACTTTTGAGAAATGTTGACTTAGTTTCCATATTCCTTGAACTGCAAATAATCTTATATGAAAATCATCTTCTCTGATTTGAATTGAAATAATGAATTAAACTCATGATTTTGTGAGAATAAAGATCATAATGAATAAATTATTTCTTCATTCTCTTTTTAAGATAGAATATAATTATGCATTACCCTATTATTTTTACTGTGAATTCTTCTAGAAAAGCATTGTATCTACTTTTGAACTACTGTTAATTTTCAACTGAGTAAATTAGAATTTGTGGTACAGAGAATAGAAACTAAAAGTCAAACTTTACTACTTTATTCCACAACTTTTCTTCCTCTAGTCTTCATCAAATGTCTCAAAGGATGTTGTTACCCTTGTTTCTTTTAAAGTTCATTTTTAAGTCTAAAAATGACTGACAGTTTCTCTTGATACTTGCTATTTTCCTAATTCCATCCCATTTACCCTAGTTTTGCCTTCTCATAGCATGGTAAAGTATCCCTCTTTTCTGTCTAATGTTTACACATGTCAAATATAGATGCATTATTCTAAATTGAAATAGGCACTAAGGCAGCAGTAAACCCAAGTGTGTTGTATTGATGCAATAAATAGAGCCTAACTAAGCATGTACAAGGATTTACAAACTGCAGCGGTGAAGATTAAAAGTCACTCAGACAATAGCATTGAAAGTCTTTGCCTGACCTTTTGTTAATGGGTAATCATGTTTCAGCGCAAGCACTTTACTATTGTAGTGAATATCTAACAAATCATTGTTATTTATCTTCTATGTTATTAAGAATACAAACAGTGATTCATTAATTCATTAATTCATATTTATAAAACTATATAGAATTACATTTAAAAATGAAATGCTTATTCCTTTCTGTTTAATTCTTACACTATACTGTCTTAATAGAAGATTTATAGGTAAGCTAATCTACTTATAAAACTAAATCCACTTGGTTTATATTTTTAAACATTTCAAAATGTGTGACTTGATTCCAATATGGTATTGCATAGAAATTTCTAATTTCACACTATATGTTTGCTCAAAATATAAACCATCATGATATCTATTATGTAATTGATTTTCTTATTCAACCGTGATTAATTATACTATAGTATAAATAAATTTGATTAAAAACAATCTTTTTAAAAATATTGTGGAAGACCTCTCAAATAAGCTGTAAACTTAACTGGACCCTTAATTATAAATTGGAAATGTAATTTAGTCCCTGCTGCAGGATTTGCTCTTTTAGAAAAAAATACACCAAACTAAAATTTAATTTTCCATCCATAAAAATCAAAGTATGGGGAATATTATTGCACAGAGAAAATAACCATGTTGGTAACCATGCATATGTTCTACCTCAGTACCAGCATTCCAATTACCTTCAGCCAGAAAATGTTGAGTTACAATAATTTTATCATCCTTCCTTGTAGTCAGAATTTACCATACCAGTGATGATTGAATTTCTATTACCCAGAACTTAAGACATTAATGTCATAAGTGTTTTGAAACTTCAATATCATTTCAAACTGTATGTGAAGTACTTCTTAATACTTTTTTCTAGTGATGGACCAGCAGCAGGGCAACGAGAATAGTTTGTCCAGGATGCAGGTCATCAAGAGTATTTAGAGAATGTATAATCAAAAATAAATCAATTCAATGTTGTCTTGCTTTATTTGAAAAGATATTTTTTGCTAGCACTCACTAAAATCATTAAGTATTCTCTTATTTAAAAAATCATTGATCGAACATATTAGAAAACTGCTGGAGTTATTATTCTCTTTGTTATTATAAATCAGTGCATTTTGTAGTACTTTGTATTTTAATATAAGTTGAGTTCCATGTGGATGTTCATTTGGAGGATATTCAATAATATAGTGAGCTCCTGAAACACCAGTTTAGCTTATATGAGTCCCCTAGGAGAATTAGGTCATAATGTTTCAAATCATATTCCTGCATTTAAATAGTATATTGGATATAAATAATGATAACATAATGATTGTAAATATGAAGAAATAGAACTCTAACTACTGCAAGTAAATCATCATACTATCCAGCATTCTTTGAACTTTGTGGACTACCATTTTTTGATGTGTTAATAATTTATATTATGTCCTTTATACATATTAATCCTTCTTATGTTCTCCTTTTTTGTACTATAAGATCACTTGTAATTATATATATTTCTTAATACTTTTTAGATTCATTTTATTTTTACCTTATGATTACTTATGATAATTTCAGTAAAGGAAAATATGTATTGTTTTTGTCTTATTTTATGATTATTATTAGAAAAACTGGTTAAAAATGATCACTAAGTCATGATCACAACTTGCTGTAATTAGAGTTCTGTTTTTTTCATGTTTATAGTTGATATGTCCTGTTCCTTCTCCTTTAAGAAATTCAAGCTTAAGAATCTGGACAAAGGGGTTCTCTCTCTCCATAAGGGTATGTGTGTGTATGTACACAAGTATGTGTGTGTATTTAGTAATATATTTTTATAAATATGACAATATATAAGTGAGATAAAAATGTATGAGTTATCCGTGAAAACAAGTTTCATGATTAACATTAAATTCGTCTCACTGAGTCAGTAAAATTGTGATATTTCATAATTTATACCTAACTTCTGTTTCTAAAATGGCATGGTTATTTGTTCTCATTTCTATCTCCTTTATTTCTATTTTCTATTAGTTGCTGCTACAAAAGCTTTTAAGAAAGGAAAAATGGCCACCAGCACCTGTCTTGTTTTGAGAGGCAAGATCTTATCACTGACAGCTAATCAATAAAAACAAATGAAAAGTAATAACATCAGACTTGAGAAGTCAGGTTTTTATTCTAGCCTGAAGCAAGGGTTCACCAATATGCTAAATCAATCAATCTTTCCCTCAGACTGAACCTAAATCCTAATCATTAAATCTTTAAAAGTACCATATGCAGAGCACCCTGCTGCTTGCACTCACCAGTACAAAATAGAACAGACTGTCTCTGCTGTTCTTCCCCTCAGGCCCTCATAACCAAGATAGATCACCAGGAGGATAACAACTGACCCTGAGAGTAGAGGGAGCAAGGAATTCATACAAGTTTTCTTGCTAAGCAGATTATAAGCAACCTCCTTGCACCTACTGTGATGAAAGTCATTCTGAGCTTTCTGAGAAGCAGGCTATAAGCTGACTAAATGCAAAGCTGGATGGTGATCAAATACTCTGGGGAAAAAAAAAAAAAAACGGCCACGGGGCTGGAACAAGGTTTGCATATGTATTATAATTGTCACTAATAAGACAGTAAGCTGAATGAATGCCTTTATGAGAAATTATTTTCTTTAATAAATGAGAGAAACTAAAAGTCATAAAAACTTCAAAATAGTGTTTGGAGTTTTTCTTGTATATGCAATGTGCATACTCTTGATTTTTTTTAAAGAAAATGTTAAAAACTTGTTATTCTTTGCATGTAACATAATTCTACTTAATCATAAGAAGACTCTGAACTTTGTGCCCTTCAGTGTACTCCCACAGATTTGTTCCAATCATCCAATGCAGTTAATTAGAATGTCAATGAACTTGAAAAAAGTAAGAATACCCAGCATAAAATAGATATTTGGCAAAATTAATTATCATGTATTCTCCCTAGAGCTTCAAAATAATTTTACCTATTTTATTATTTCCTTCTTACATATAAAAAAGCTTACTTCATTCACTTGATCAGATTTCAATGAGTAAAGTATAATTACATTATTTCTCATAGGAAAAGTGAAATAAATCACTTAGTATATAGGGTATATTTCAAGGAAAATGCTGACAAAATATTTTTCTCTGTGAAATGGTTAAAGTGACTAATTTTTCTAATATTTTATTAATTTTATTTTGAGGATGTTAATGAACTGAATTATTTGACTTCATTTATTAACTCCTTCTGCCAGTTTTACTCCACCTTAGAAAAAGTGCTAAAACTCTGATTTCCATTTTAGAGAGAAAAAATGATGAAATAACCTTATTTTGAAGAAAAATTACTATACTTTATAAGCACCTTGCAAGGGTGATTCAGATAACAAGCCACGTGAACAACCCATAAGAAAAGAGTCTGGACCTACCTTTCTTCTCCTTTACAACATGTTCCCATTAAATTTACAACTATATTCCCAGGCCACAAAGCATTTTTCTCAATTAATTCCATGACAACTTTATACTTTAGTCACAGGCTGGATCAATATAGTGGTGTTCCAGGACAGGTCAAATGATTTTATGGCTTCAGTATGCAACTGAAGGGTATGACACCTAGAAAAGTTCAGAAGCTTTAGAAGAATGGGGAGACTTTGTTGTTATGGTTACCTGCAATCAAACAGACCTAAATGTTTCGTATGGATGTGTTTGCTCAATCTGTCCTTAATTACTTATTTCCTCTTTCCTTCCCTCTTTTTCTTTCTCTATTTTCTCTTTCTCTTGCCTTTCTGCTTTCTTTCCTCTCTATATAATATTTTCTATCATCTATTGATATATATCATTTTTTGTCCACATCTACATAGTCCCTACGTGAAGACCAAGTGCTCACATTTAACCATTATTTACTGTGATTGGTCAGCTTTGTGTCTCTGTGATCATATACCTAGTAAAAACAACTTGGACAACGAACAGTTTATTTTGTGTTCACAGTTTCAGAGGTTCAGTTGATAGTAAGCCTTTTCATCACTCTGGTCCTGAGGGGAGGTTGAACATCATGTGGAAAGTATATGCTGGAGGAAAGCTGCTCAACTCATGGTGACCAAGAAGCAGAGAGAAAAAGCTAGGAGCCAGGCATAAGATATAATCTCCAAGGCATGTACCCAGTGACTTACCTCCTCCAGTGATGCCCCATCTGCCTATAATTGCCAGCCAGTAATCAACTTAAATTATTTTTCCATCAAATGGTTTAATCCACTATGTGTGTCACAGATCTCATAATCTTATCATTTCATATGTTCCTGCATTGTCTATCATGAGCTTTTCAGAGAACACACATCATATTCAATTCATCAAAGTCATCCTTTCATTTAAGTTGTTTAAACATTAATCAGACTTTTTTCCTTCTATAATTTTCTACACTTTTCCTCACCCCGAAACTTAAGTAACCACTAATGCATGAGTATATATTCTTTCTTTTTTTTAATTAAGAGAGAGGGACAGTGAGAGAAGGACTGAATAGAGAAGAGAAAATTTTATTTAGTTTTTTATCTGGCTTTTGTTGATTTGACACTTCATTGTGTATGTGGTGTTGGGATTCTAACCCACATACTTGGGCATGCCAGGCAAGCATGGTGACCACCAAGCCACCACTCCAGCCCAAGTGTGTATTCTTAAAGTCTCATTCCAAGTGTCAACTGATGGCATGGGGAAATAATTCTGTTAAATCACATGTATCATTTCATTTTCCCACCTTCACCTGCTTGCTTCACTCCCATCAATGTTTCTGCAAGCTTTCTGTTTCTTTTTCTCATAAAAGAAATACCTTCTTCTGCTTAATTTTGAGATACCTTACCTCATGGTCCAAGTATTCTCTCTGATACATGAACATTTTGAATAAAGTCTTTCTACTTAAGTCCAGAATTATTTATTTTCTCTTTAGTTAAGTCAAGATTTTTGTTTGACAGTAGTAAATATTAGAATTTGTGTTACAAAACAGATAACTTTTTCAAAAATAGCTATTTTCTACTCAACAATTACCAACTTTTATCTCCATCTCTTTTTGTATCCCTGTAATATGAGGTCCCTAATAATTCCTAAAACTTCACACTATCATCTCATAGAAGTCTGCCCCAATAGTTTATTCTCACTGTTCAATGTGCTTATCATGTGTTTCTGCTTTAATCAAGCCCTTCCCATAATATCTATCCTATTTTTCATCAGGATAGTGTTTCTATTTTCTCTTAGGCTAGTATAAAAACATAATATACCAAGACCAAGACCAGTGGTCTTCATTTATCTGGGTGTCTCCTTCATTTGTTCATAATTGATCAAATATTCTTGATTTATTGTTCTCCTTCCATAAATCATAGTTCTTATAAAGTTTTTTTTCAGAAAGATTGTTTTTCACATTCTTGTGGGGTAACTAATAGATAACTTATCTGTCTTTATAGATAAACAATCTGTTGACAACTCTGATTCTGAAGTATTGACCAATACCTCAAAATCATATTTCCACAGAAATAAATTAATGCAAGCAGAACACTGAAGATCAGTAATCCACAGTGGGAGAGCATTCAGAATACTTTATGGAAACTCATAATTTTAAAAGGTATGATATTCTATTCCAAAACAAGTTCATTTCAACGTACATATTTAATTTATTTATTTAGATACTGAGAATCTAACCCAGGGGCATTTTATCCTTAAGCTACATCCCCTGACCATTTTTTTTTTTTGAGACTGGGTCTCACAAAGTTGTTGAGACTGACCTAGAACTTGCAAACCTCCTATCTCAACCTCCTGAGTTGTTGGGATTACAAGCATGAGCCACCATGCTTACTTTGATCTATCTATTTTATAATTTTCTTGGACATTCTTAAGTGTCTGTGTGGCAACTTCACCAGGTGAATATGGTGGATATGGGTTGTTTTCTCCAACATGGCTTATAAATGATATCCTTACTATTGCTACTTTACCAGATGAAAATAAATATGGGAAATAATATGTTATTTATTTCAGTAACTTTGTAGATTCCGAAAGTGAAACATCAGTAGGTTGTGATATATTTACAAATCAAAACACTTATTAATATATTCTTCCTCATTTTACTTTGAGGGTTATATTAGTGGGCAGCAAGTATTTAGCCTCACAGCTACAGAGTTGTTTCTCAAATACAAGTCCACTGACCATTTACATCAAATCCTGTGAGTGTGTGTGTGTGTGTGTGTGTGTGTATGTGTTTGAAAAATGAATTATTGGACTCCTCACTAAACTACTTAATTATAATTTCTGGAATGGATCTTAGATCTTTTTTTTATAGACTACTTTTGGTATTCCTCTCATGTAACTTCAGTTTTGAGGATCACTGATAACAAAAATATCTACCATTGTCTACAGGCATTAAGAGAATCAGGGGAAAGCGTACGCAGCTCTTTGCCTAGGCAAACAAGGAACATCAAATCTTCCTCTTCAGAGCTTTAAGATCTTCTCTTGTTAGTCTCAAATCACCCAGCACATATTAGCTTTGTACAACCTACAAGGCCACTCCATTATGGCCAGTGGTGGGTGGGGTTTCAGAGACAGCTTTTGGAGCTGGAGTGACACACACTGGCTCCAAGTACTGTGTTCAAGGAGGGGAAATGGGAGTGCAGCAGATTTCTGTCATTCCACTTGAGATTGTAGCCCTCCCAGCTGCGGCTATTTTACTCATACCAACAGAAGTCCCAGTTGATCTTCCAGCTTTGGCAGACATCCCAATATCAGGATATAAAATCCCATCCTAGTATCTCTTGAAAAATGAATGAAAGTTACACTCTATTAAGATAAATATACATACAAATATTTTGCATATGACACCAGTAGAACAATTATTGGATAAGCTTAAGCGCTCCATATATCCCTTGAAATTTTTTTGGAATGATATAATTTCCATAAATTTTTGCATTCCAGATTAAGAACTAAATCTGGTATATGTTTTGAACCTCTCAAGAGTTCAGACATTTAGCCAAGCATGGTGGCACATATATGTAATCCTAGCAACCCAGGAGGCTGAGGCAGGAAGATTGCAAGTTCGCAGCCAGCCTCAGAAACTTAGCATGACCCTAAGCAACCTAGTGAGAACTTGTCTCAAAATAAAAATAAAAAAGCGTAGAGTTGTGGGTCAGTAGTTAAATTCCCTGGATTCAATTGCTGGTACAAAAAAAAAAAAAATTCAGGCATTTAACCTTGTTCTACAGATTTCTTTCTTGGGCCAATCATTTCACATTTTAGCCTACCTTCCCTAATTTGAAAATGAAATTTAAGCTAACCTAATATTTAGATAAGTTATTTAATTAATTAGATATTAATTAAACTCATTGTTATATTCCAGTTCTAATAAGACAATATCATAATATTGTTTAATGAGTATTGGAATACTCAAATCAAAGACTAAATGTTTTCCTGGCAGCAGCAAAGCAGAGGCTTAGAAGTATTTTAGAATGAATTTGATATTAAACAGTTATTTTAAAGACTATTATGGGAAATATAATTTTATTTTGGTATTTTGTTATTCTTACATTATAGTTGATCTTTTTTGGTTATTAAATTGTAGATGGTTAAGGGACTCTCCAAAACATTTTCATACATGTGGATTCTAAGACACTTAAATGTATTATAATTTCTTAAAGTTTTAATGATTTTACTTAAGCATCTATTTTATTATAGCAATAGCAACTGATGACATAAATATAATAATTAGCATTGACATTTGATAAAGAATAAGTGCTTTATCCATTATGATTCAATTTAATACTGGATTTTCTATCATTCTGTGCAGAATGAATCCTTATACAGCTGTTTTCACAATTTGGTAGACTTACTGTTCTACTCATGAATATATATTCACTAGTATATAATATTATATCTGTACAAAATTGGTCAAATGGGATTAGCTAAAATGATACAGGCTCTGCGATTATAAAATAGGCATAAGTGACTGCCAAAATTTTTACCTATACATAAGAAAAATGAATAACAATCATAAGGAGCAATTAATAGATAATTGCTAATAGTGAATACATGAGTGAAATTAAGGAACATAACATTGATAATAATTCTATTTCATTCACATAGATTTTTGGTAAACCCTCATAACAGGGTAAGAAAATAATGAAGGCAAATACTAAAATGTTAATATAAATAAATTATGGAAATTTAAAGGGTCTATTCTGTAAACAAAATAAATATCTTCAATCAGTGTTTTAAGAATGGTAGTGTCAGACTTCCAAGATTTTATCAACTAAAGTTTAATTAATAGCATTATCCTACATTATCAGAATAACATTCTCTCTTTCATAGTGCAAAGTAAATATTTTTCAAGTTTTGGTGACTTTGATGTTATAATTCTTAAAGTATTTTAATTGAAATAATAGGAAAATGGTAATATATTTCACTTTCTGGGCAACACTCATATTAGACATTAGATTGCACCACTTTAAAAATGTTATTTAAGTCATATATGAAGAGTGTTATTGATTGGACTTCAATTATATATTTATTTTGATAAGTTATTTATTTCCTACTGTTTACACAGTAGTGAATGAATTTGTTGTATATTATACACACAGTCTCGTTTTTATAGTAAGAAACAGCATGGATTTGTTAAATTCATGGTTCTTTTCTTTTTTATACTTTATTTGTATCTCCACAATTATACAACTCACTTCAACACTGATGCTTCTAAATCTATATTTTCTTAGCCTAGGACTCTATTGATCTTTCTGACCTGTTTTTAGTTCATGATACTATTAATACAAAAAAATAAGGTAATCTAAATATAACTGAAATGCCTAACCAGCCTTTTACTTCCATCTCTTTTCTACAGTTTATCCAATTTCTGAACTCATTATTAGGAGTCAAGAGCATTCCCTCTCAATTCTTCTCTGAGTTCAGTAGTCATGAAAACTGATTTTTTCCCTTAAAATCTCTGGTTTCTCTTCTGGTCATTCTATTTTTTCCTTCAATTATGAATTCTATAGGATTTTCTCTTATCTAAACTTTGCATAAATTCTCTCTGCTATCTCATTAAGATTTAAGATTCTTAAAAGTATAATAACCAAATATTTATTCTTTAAAATTCTTCATCTGCATACATTGTCAAGAGCCTTGGGAAATGATCATATACATTTGATTTCTACAATTTCATACACTGAATGCAATTTAACAGTTGCTTGATAACCCTTTCTTCCTTCTTTTTCAGCACTATTGCAAAGCCATTGATGGTTGTAGTCTATTTAAAGCTGGGGAAATTGGAAACACATGGAGAGGTTCAGGTTGTAATAGGAAAGGCATTGTTAATAATGCCAGGGATTTTTCACTGATAGGAACATTTGCACTGTGAACATGTTACTGCAAAAAAAAAAAAAACTGAGTGAGAAATGTGTTAGAAATATGGAATCTGGCTAAATGCAAAATGGACAATAAAATTAGGGTAGAAAAAATAGTAATATATCTTCTTGTCTGAAGATAGTTATGTGTGTAATTACACATCTATTCTATTCCAGTAATTCACATTTTTGTCTATTCAATAAAAATTGATTTTTAAATTATTTATCATGTACTCTTCTATAAGTTTGAAAATGCATTGAGTAACAATATACTTATGAGTAAACATGACTATACCATGAGCTTTTTATTTAGGTGGAAGGAGAGGTATTTGAGTAAAAAGAGGAGGACTTTATGGAGTGGAATCATAGAGTTATTGAAGTAACATGAGATTGGAAAGACCATTCTAACTAGAGGGAACAGAAAAGAACATGAATAGCAGTTTGCCTGGTATTTACTAATCTGTAAATTTAGAGTTAGACTCTCCTTGCTTTGGGACATTTATCCTTCAATATATTTGGAAATGTCCTAAATTATTAACTATCATGATTTTAAAAGATCTCCAAAGGATTTATAAACACAGACCTTAGTTGTGAGGATTGTAATGCAGAAATTTATTGTAGTGGGCTGGAGGATTTTATTTTTGGAAATAACTAGAACATGCATATCTTCCAAATCAGTGTGAATTAAATCCTTTATAATGTATTTAGATCCTCCTATAATTGCATATTTTCATTATTTGTCCTTGAGGCTTTTACCAATAACTCAAGGCAGAATATTTTCAATTATGTTTTACTCCACTTACCTGTGACTTCAAACTATTCCTACTGATATGTAAAATATATATTACACATATATATATATATATCTATAATTCTTAAATTTAAGGTTAGTTAAAGACACATATAGTTATGATTCAACTAATATGCAATGACAACAATTAAGTAATTTTAGTAATGGAAATATAAATAGAACATTATTGTTTGCTAATATTCAGAGGCATTTTAATATATCTTTTTGACAAAGGACTAGTCTTTGCATAATTGGAGTAAATTTTCACAATATTCTGCAAAATTCATAAATGTCAAAAATATGTCAGACATTACCTAAGTGTCTAAAATTCAGGCAAATTACATACTTTTGTGAACAGTTGTCAAAACATATTGCCTTATCAGACTTTTAATTTTATAGGTGGTGTGGGACAGAAATTTTGATAAAAGCATAGATGAGTAATCAGATTTTAAGAACACTCTCTCAGGAGGACAGATCTGCAATATATCAGATGTAAAATGAAGACTGTGGAGGTCCAAATGCCAGGGGAGAACAGAAAGGGTAGTAAGTTTCATTTAAAATTATTTATATTTCAATAAAACACATGTCTTTGATATTTTTATGTTAGTGGCTTTTTCCATTTTTAAAGTTGTTCATATAAGTTAGAAAGAGTTACTTTAGAAAGTAATTTTATATAGAATATGTTTTTCATCAGGGGGATCAAACCCAGCACCTTAAATATGCTTAAGCACAAGCTCTACCACCTAACCTAGCTTATATGGGGATTTTTAAGGAAAGACTGTTGGGTTGAAGTGCTATCTGAGCTTTCTGGCTTATTAAATCTGTTATCTTGCTTTTATCAAATTGTGTGTTAGGATGAGCACATAAATGATATATTTGAGAGAATTGAGTGGAACTCTCTGAACACAAGGATAAAACTTCACCTCCAGTGAAGCAGAGAAAGGCGTGTTGAAGAGATAAGTTTTTATATGAATATGTTAACATGCTACATAAAAGTAATATTGCAGACAATATTCCTACAATTTGTCTTTTTTCCTCTCTCATTTACTGTGAGTTTTGTGACCTGTAGCTTTGAAATAATTGCTCTCTTTGGAGATATATGATTCAAAAAATTGGTTTTTGTCATATGGTATGACATTGTTTTAAAAAACTTGTATTCCCAACTTTATCCTTTTGGTACTATTACAGAATATTTTAATAATGATTATACTGGATGCACATTTTATCATTTTATGTTTATGTAGCATTTGTATATGATTGCAAATTAAAGTGTACTCTAAAATTGATTCTAATTCCCAGTAACAATTCATAAAAGATGATAAATCAAATGTCTTTAATACCTGTAGAAGCCCTTACATTGTAAAATGTCATGGTAGACTTCCCTTTCTATTTATTAAGGCTTGTTTTTCATTTAGCAGCCAACTGTGACAACTTCAACACCAATTCCAGCAACAGAAAATTGTGTTACCATGTTGACATCACTGTGGGTTTGTACTTATGTGCATTTATATTGGCTCATAGTGGCACATATTTGAGGAGATCATTTTACACAAATTTTATTTGGGAAAACCTGTCTTTGTATGAGTAATCAGTTTCAAATTTTTGCACCACATAAATTATTTATATACTTACATATTGTCCATTTCTGTTTTGTTTGTCACTGTGATATGATGAGCATTATGGAAAGGACAGAGGTTCTTTGTCACAAAGTAGACAAGTTTGTGATTGAAAGGTACTAATCATAACTTAATAGCTTTTTGAAAAGTAGAGATGAATCCAAATGACTTCATTGTTGGGAAAGTTATTATCCTGGAGAACTAAATTCTAATTGTGAATGGATTTGACATAGTCAAAGGTGATGATCATATGCACATCTTATTCATTTTTATTCTGAATTAATCTTTTATTAGCAATATTTTATGAGAGTCATAGTATAGTTAAGTTGCAGTAATGAAAAATAACTAAAAATATATCCTAAATTTTAAGACCAAATATGTTGAAATCCTTTCCAGAGACATTATTTTCTTCATAGAAGCACAATAGTCCCTAAAATGTTGAATAATAACTGAATAAATGACTTTGATTTAATGTAACACAAAAATAATTGTCTATGCTTAGCAATGGCCTATCATCAATAATCATTTTAAAACATGCTAAAGAGCATTATTACATTTAAAGGAAAAATGTTACTTTTCTTTCATTAAAGAATATGCACCATAATGTTTTCTATATTATACACAGCAGGAATTATAAAAAGATGGATTATACTTTGTCTATGATACTTATTGCAATAAAAATACTGAGTATCTTAACTATGTTTAAAAGGTGTTATGGTTTTAATCTTCAAGGCTACCCAAAGTTCCATGTGTTAAAGGCTTGGCCTGCAGCCTGTGGTAGTCAGAAAGTGGTAAAATCTTGAGGAGGTGGGGCCTAGTGGAAGGAGGATAGGTGACTGGGGATGCACCATTGAAGGGGATATTGGCTTCTAGCCTTTTCTCTCTCTCTTTCTTCCCAGCTTGCATGAGGTGACCAGGTTTCCTTTGCCACTGCTTCTGCCATGATATACTGTGCTGCTGCAGGACCAAAGCATCAAGGCCAAGCAAGGATGAACTAAACCTCTGAAGCTATGATCCAAAATAAAAGTTTTCTCCATTTAAGTTGTTTATCTCAGCTATTTGTTCCAGTGACAGAAAGCTGACTACTGTAAGGGACACTATTAAAATGAAGGAAATCAATTGCAATGACTTAACCAAATATTTCATGCAACTAATAATTTAGGTAAATAACTATTCCTTTTACTATTTTACCTGAATATTGCTGATAAGTGGACTCAATTATATGCAAATAACACAGTATTTTATTTTTTCCTATGCAGTTATTTGTCTAAAATCATTTCTAAATATAACAATGACCTTATAGATTTAAAAATGCTTCAAATAACATAAATGCTAAAATAACTACTTCATTCAAATTAGATTTTATTTTTCTTTTAAGAATAATTCTATTTTTAATTCTTTAAATCAGAGTTTAAACAAAACAAAGCTAATAATCCCACAAAATTAGTTATTTTCAAAACTTTTATTTTTGAAAATAATATAAGGTATATTAAAATATATACAACATTATACATATTAGCATGGTACATATTTTTTACATCTTGATGTAGAATGACTAGTAGTAACTTTGTTAGATTTTTTTTTCTTTTAAAATACTGGTGTTAGGCTGTAGTGGTGGCTAAGCAGTTATCAAGCAGTTACTATGATCCAAAATAAAAGTTTGCCTTGTGCTTGCCTGGCATGCGCAAGGATGCGGGTTCTAACTCCAGCACCACGTACACAACCAAGTGTCGGAGCAATGAAAGTCACATGAAAAACTAAATAAAATTGATACTCTCTCTCTCTTCTTCCCCCTCAATGTCCCTCTCTCTCTTTAAAAATATACTGGCATTATTATACCATAAAAGCATAATCAAATTAGTATAGTCTCAAAGGCCCAATATGGTATTGATATTTATAGTTGATTTATATATTTTTAAATTATAAATCATACTAACTTTAAGGGTGATAATTCTGAAACAACATAAAGGAGTGTTAAGAGTGTTAGTTCTTACCTAATAAAAACAAATGACACAAGTAACTAATAGTTATTTATGGACTATGTGGTTGGACGTAAGCACTGGGCAAGACAAATATGGCTTCCTCCCTCACAGCAGCCCAAATCTATTAGGAAAACCTACATTTAGAAAAAATTACAATAGAATATAAAAATGACTCTGATTTCAATAGCCTGTAGGTAGAAATCTTAATCCAGTATAGGAGCTAGGGTTCCCTTACTTACTAAATTAATTGAATCTTGAAAGTTGAAAATTATTTGAAAGATAAAGGTGTGAAGGCTGGCCACACAGTCGTTATTTATGAAAATGAATATTGGATCATGCAGTTGTTTTGAGGTTTGAGAAGGAATAGAAAATTTGAGGATATTAAAAAGTTTAGCATAAATTGATTTTATAGTATGGGGTTCAGAGGTGATATGTGGGTCTGGCTTATAGGGGTGCTATATAAGATGGTGGTTGTTATAAACTCTGTTAGGAAATATGAAATTTGTGATATACATAATGTGAAGCCAACAATATTTTATGCAGAGCAAAGCAGAATTAAATTTGTATGTTTGGAAGTTCATGCTGGCTATATTGAGAATGAGCAGAGAAGCATTAATGGAAATCTTTGAAAAACTTGAGACAAAAAGTCAGACCTTGATTTGAGGAAGTTGAAAAATTGACAATCAATGTAACAAAGTTAAAGTGAGTGAATGCCGTGTTTTCCTAGGACTGCAATAAGAAAGCTGTACAAACTAGGTGGTATAAAACAACACAATTTATTGTTCATAGTATTAGGACTAAAAGACCAAAACTGGCATATTAACGAGCATGGCCCTGGTCTCTATGAAGAATCTAGGAGTCATTTAGAGTCATTTCCACATCTTTCTTTAGCTTGTGGGATTTACTGGCAAGTCTTGGTTTTCTTTTGTTTATAGCTGCTGAAATGCAAAATGTGCTTCTATTTTCACATGACATTTTCATCTGTGTCTCTGACTCTTTTTATCTTATAAGACACCTGTAATATTGTACTTAATTCATACTCCAGTATGACCTCATCTTATCTATGTATGTAAATATCTGTTTCCAAATTTCACATTCTGAAGAAATGTATGTTTACTGGATAACAAAATGAAATCCAAAACAGTGACCAATGTGATGGTAAAATGAAAGAAATTGGGTGATTGATAGCAATTCTGGCATTTATACCTTGGAAAATAGGGTGATAGTATTATCATTAGCTCAGGTGCAGATTATTAGATAAAAACACTTGCGAAACAACATGGATAGAACGTAATAATTTGTACATGCTGAATTTGTGGTTCCTATAAGACACAGTACCACATATGTTTAAAGAGCTGTTAGAAATGTTTGGAATAAAGAAAGACATATGAATTGGAGGGACATTTGTGGGCATCATCACTGAAATGTGATGGATAACATGATAAACCTGGGTGACCACACTCAGGAAGCACTACCAGCAGAGAGGTAGACAACCAAGGACAGGATCTTCAAAGGCTTACACATTTTAGGGAGCAAGTGTTAAGGAGAATGTAGAGAAGAAAATTGAGAAGCAGTAATCAAAATTAGAAAGAAAAACAGGAGAGAATTGTAACTTGATACATACTGTCCTAGAGAGTGATTCCTATAGAGTAGAAATGAAAAATACTGATGAATGCTATTGAAATGTCTAGATTAAGGACAAAAAATACCTTTTACCCAGATTCTCAAAATTCCTTGGTGATATTAATTAAGGTTCCAAACAGTATTTCTTGTCACTGATTAAAAGATATACAAGGCAGATTAACATAGTAATTTAGAACACAGAGTAAAGCTAGACTGCAGGCTTACCGTTCCTAACAGTGCTGTGAGATACTGTAAGTTACTTAATCTTTATGCACCTCAGTTTTCATATCCATAAAAGGGGGTTAAAATAAAATATAAGTAACTATTATTCTTTTAATGAAATGATGATGGAGCATCACTTAAGGAAAATGATTGTGAGCAGATTTTCAAGACTCTGTTGGCGACTAAATACCCATTCTTCACTTTCTTCTACCAGATGGCATAGTAACAAGGGTTTAGGTATAAAGCTTTTGAATACTGATTTAATGAATATTGATAACCCTCTTGGAGGTTATCCACCATCAGTTATGGATGAAGACGTTAAGTCAAATGTCATGAATGAAATTGGAGATTGTATCCATCCCCACACGTTGGCACACTTTTACCTCAGACTGTGGAGTAAGTGTTGCTTCATGAACTGGTCAAGATATTTTACACACTGAGTCTAATTGATACATCTATTTCTACATTTACTGAGGGCGTGAGATAACCAGTATTGTGTATCTTTACACTCCCTACTTTTCTTTATTCTGTTTATTTTTAAAGTTTATTTTTTGGGATATAGAATGACTATAAGCATTATTAATTTAAGCACTTATACATTTTTATACCCTGACAGAAGGATTTCACCAGTGAAGAGGAAAAAGAGTGTAATAAAGCCTAATGAGGTATGCAGTCATTAAACTGGAGTTTCTGATTTCAAAGAACCTAGAGTGAACAGAGAACCATACATATCAAGTTTTAGTTTATATGCCTTCCAACTCCTCCTTACAGCTGCTACTAATTGCAAACTAACTTGAGTCCTGTTTCTCAATAGTTGTCATGTTCTTTTAGCATGAGGTTTTTAGATCATTAGAAATTGATAGGAGGTATTTCCTTTTATTACCTCCCTAACATTTTATCATGAAAATTCTGCAATAGAATCTTACTGCCAAAGAAAGTAGTTAGCTAGAGACACGAAAACAGGCACATGACCATTCATATAAGACCAGTGAAGTTCCCACAGTCTTGCTATTTTATATACAAAAATGGTTCTGATAGGATATCTTTTGTAAAAGTGTTGTATTGATTTGAGAATATAGCAATGCTCTGAAAGTAATATGAAAAAAAAATCTAGTATTCTAAACTACACCAGAGTAAGTAGCCCTTTTGGATGAAAAAGAAAATTGTAATTTCATGTTTACTATTATGATATAAAACTCATGGATAAGGAAAATTTCCTAACATGTTAACTTATAAAAATTAGATGAAGATTTAGTTATGATGTAATAGAGTCAGAAAAAATATTTATAGTTTTTTCATGCATAAATTCTCAGACATGACTATACTAGAAGACATAATAAAATATTTAGAGGCTTGCATCAAATAGTTTGGTCTAAAAAGGTCATTTTGTACAAGAAAAAGCAGAGAGATGAGTGGACATTAAAGGAAAGTTACATAATAGAAATAATAGAACCCAAGTCTTAGTTACATAAGAAAAAGAAGAATATAAAATTAATTCAGAGGACCTCAAAAAAAAAAAAAACAACTAAATAGGCAAGTTGGATAAAGTAGAAAATGACAAAAGATGCTATTCTTGAAGATGATTTGGGCCTTATTTACAAGCACAGTAACAATAAAATTGCAAATATTTCATGTACAGTGGCAAAGTGATGAATTAGAACAGAAAAATCTGTTTCCTTTTGAAATCTCACAACATATTGAGAGGTAAGTTCAGTCTTCACTACTTTAAAAGAAAACCTTGGAGACAATATTATTTGATAAGTGATAATGCAATAAAGGATTAATGGGAAGTGAAGCCATGGGAAGAAAGCTATATCATTTGCATGGAATAAATTGGGGAAAAGTATCAGAGTAAGATTGGAAAAAAGACAATATAAAATAAACAAAAGCACTTAATTCTCTTTATGTGATATTTTTTTTCATCTTGCTGAAATGGGAGATATTTTGAAAATTGCTTTGTTAATGAGATTGAGGCTGTTGCACTGCATTGCCTATGCTTTTGCAAGCTTATTATTTCTTGAAAAGACTTCAAAAGAGTCTCAAAAATCTTCTTGGCCTTATCTAAGTATAAAACCTTTTGCAATTGACTGATTAAATTTTGCTTTCACCTTGAATTTATTTTTTCTTTCAGTTCATTCTATAAAGATAGAAAGGTGCTCCATATCATGACTTTATCATATAATTTTATTTCATAAACTTATAGAAATCTTAAAATCAGCGAAGCATACCTTTAATATAAACAAATTAGAATGATATAGTTCAATGTAGTTACATCTAAGTCAGATATGT